>ML101299.1:31187-162963 GCA_003697995.1 Taxidea taxus jeffersonii | reverse complement strand
TTTTTTTTTTTTTAAGATTTTATTTTTAAGACAGAGATCACAAGTAGGCAGGGAGGCAGGCAGAGAGAGAGAAGAGGAAGCAGACTCCCCACTGAGCAGAGTGCCCCATGTGGGGCTCGATCCCAGCATCCTGGGATCACGACCGGAGCCAAAGGCAGAGGCTTTAACCCACTGAGCCACCCAGGTGCCCCTAATAAAACTATTCTAATATGAGTGTTTTCTAACTAGTCTGCTCTTCCAAACTAAGCTTCAGATAAGCTATAGCCTACTTTTAGCTTTCTTTTGTGAATCAATACTTAAGTTATGTTTAACACTGTGTTATTTTCTAGATTGCTTTTAACTTCCTGGACTCTAGAACTAAGCAGAATTAGCATTCTTTGTTGTCTTGTCCCATCTGTTAACTTCTCTCTGTAAGATGGAACATTTTACTAACACTTTTTAAGTACTTAAAAATGCTTAAGTGACTAAGGAGAGTCTTGACTTTTACAGTCTTCAGCAAGTATATAATCACTAGCCCTCTCAAAAATACCTCTTGGGATGAAAAGATCAGTCAACAAGAGGATGTAACTCTTGTAAATAGCTATATATTCAACATAGGACCACCTAAATATAGCAAATACTGAGAGACTTAACAGGAGAAAGAGACAGCAATATAATAAACTACTAAAGGACTTTAATACTCCACTTAACACCAATGGGTAGATCATCCAGAAGGAAAATCAATGAGGAAACATTAGCCTTAAGTGACAGGTTAAATCAGATGGACTTAAAAGAGATATTTACATAGAACATTCCAATCAAAAGCAACAGAATATACAATTCTTCTCAAGAGCACATGGAACATTCTCCAGGATACATCATATGTTAGGCCACAAAACAAGTCTTAACAAATTTAAGACTGAAATATGTCAACCATATTTTCTGACTACAATGGTATGAAACTAGAAATCAGTTATAAAAAGAACACTGGAAAATTCACAAATATTTAGAGATTAAGCAACATGCTACTGAACAATCTATGGGTCAGTGAAGAAATCAAAAAGGAAATAAAAAAATACCTTAAGACAAAAGAAAATGGAAATACAACATACCAAAATCTATCAGATACAGCAAAAGCAGTTTAAGAGGGAAGTTCTAAGCAATAAATGCCTACCTCAAGAAACAAGAAAAATCTCAACATAATTATACAACTCAAGGAATCAGAAACTGAACAAAGTTCAAAGTTAGTAGAAGGAAGGAAATAACAAAGATCAAAGCAGAAATAAGTAAAATAGGGGCCAAAAAGACAATATAAAAGATCAATGAAACCAAGAGCTAGTTCTTTGAAAAGATAAAAGAAATTGACAAACCAAGAGTAGACTCACTAAGAAATAATGACCAGAACTCATAAAAATACAACTGGAAACAAGAGACATTACAACTGACATTACAGAAATGCAAACGGTTGGGGCACCTGGGTGGCTCAGTGGGTTAAGCCTCTGCCTTTGGCTCAGGTCATGATCTCAGGGTACCAGGACTGAGCCCCACATCGGGCTCTCTGCTCAGCAGGGAGCTTTAAAAAAAAAAAAAGAAATGCAAAGCGTCATAAGAGACTACTACAAACAATTATATGCCAACAAACTGGACAGTCTAGAAGAAATGGATGAGTTCTAGAAACATACAACCTTCTGAGACTGAATCATGAAGAAATAGGGAATCTGAGCAGACTTATTACTAGTAAGGAGATTGAATCAATAATCAAAAATCTCTCGACAAACAAAAGTTAAGGGCCAGATGGTTTCATGGGTGAATTCTACCCAAGATTCAAATAAGAATTAATATCAATCCTTCTCAAACTCTTCCACAAAACAGAAGAGGACAGAATGTTTCCAAACCTATTTTATGAGGCTAGCATTACCTGATACTAAAACCAGATAAAGATACAACAAGAAAAGAAAATTACAAGCCAATATCCTTGATAAACATAGATGTAAAAATTCCTCAAATAAATTAGCAAACCTAATTCAACAATACATTAAAAGGATCTTCATGTAGGATTATTCCAGGGGTACAAGGATGGTTTAATTTCTGCAGTCAAACAATGTGATACATCATTTAAACAAAATAAAGGATAAACATATGGTCAACTCAGCAGATGCAGAAAAAGCATTTGGCAAAATTCAACATCCATTTATGATAAAAAAACTCTCAACAAAGAGGTTATAGAGGGAATGCACCTCAACACAATAAAGGCCATATATGATAAGCCCACAGATAATATCATACTGAGTGGTAAAAAGCTGGAATCTTTCCTTCTGAGACCAGAAATAAGAAAATGATGCATAGTCTTGTCATTTTTATTCAGCATAATACTGGAAGACCCAGCCAGAGCAATTAGGCAAGAAAAGAAGTAAAAGGCATTCAAATCATAAAGAAAAAGGTGAAACAGTCACTACTTGCAGATAACATGATATGAAAATATAAAAAAATCCCTCCTCCCAAAGAGTCCCTACCAAAACTGCTACAGCTAATAAATGAATTCCATAACATTGCAGGATACAAATGTACAGAATTCTCTTGCATTTCTACACACTAATAACAAACACTCAGAAAGAAAAATTAAGAAAACTATCCCAATTATAATAAGATAAAAAAATAGTAAGATTCCTAGCAATAAATTTAACCAAGAAGGTAAAAGACTATACACTGAAAATTATGACACTGATGAAAGAAAGTGATGACACAAAGAAATGGAAAGGTGTACCGTGTTCATGGACTGGAAGAATCAGTATTGTTAAAATGTCCACACTATCTAAAGCATTCGACAGATCCAGTGCAATTCCTATCAAAATTCTAATGGCATATTTCATATTATCCTAAAATTCATATGGAACCACAAAAGACCCCAAACATCCAAAGTGATGTTGACAAAGAAGAACAAAGCTGGAGGCATCATGCTCCCTGATTTCAAACTATGTTACAAAGCTACAGTAATCAAAACAGTATGGTATTTACATAAAGATAGAACACATAGATTAATGGGACAGAATAGAGAGCCTAGAAACAAACCCATACATATATGGCCAATTAATTCATGACAAAGGAGCCAAGGACATACGATGGGGAAAGAACAATCTCTTCAATCAATGGTATTGGGAAAACTGGACAGCATATGCAAAAGAATGAAACTGAACATCTACTTACACCATACATAAATATTAACTCAAAATGGATTAAAGACTTGAATGTAATCTGAAACCATAAATCCCCTAAAAGAAAACATTGGCAGTAAGATCCTTGACATGGGTCTTGGCAGTGATTTTTTTTTGATTTGACATCAAAAGCAAAAGCATCAACAGACAGCAAAAATAAATAAGTATGATTACATCAAACTAAAAAGCTTCTGTACAGCAAAGGAAACCATCAACAAAATGAAAAAGCAACCTACTGAATGGGAGAAAATATTTCAAATCATGTATCTGGAAAAGAGGTTAATATCCAAAATATATAAAGAACTCAAACAATTCAATAATAAAAAAACCCCAAAGCAACCCAATTTAAAAAATGGGCAGAAAATCTGAATAGTCATTTTTTCAGACTTACAGATGGCCAACAGACACATGAAAAGTATCCAACATCACTAATTACCAGGGAAATGTAAATCAAAACCATAAGGTATCACCTTACACGTGTTAGAATGGTTCTTATAAAATAGGGAAGAAATGACAAGTGTTGGCAAGGATGTGGTGAAAAGGAGACCCTGTGCTCTGCTGGTGGGACTGTAAATTGTCACAGCCACTATGGAACACACTACAGGGAGATTCATCAAAAAATTACAAAAAGAACTACCATATGATCCAGCCATTCTACTTCTGGGTATTTATTCAAAGAAAACGAAAACACTAACTCAAAAAGACATATGCACCCCCACAATGACTGCAACATTATTTACAATATCCAAGATATGGAAGAACCCAAGTTTCCATAAATGAATGAATGGAAAAGGAAAATACACACAGAGAGAATATTATTCAGTCATCAAAAATAATGAAATCTTGCCATTTGTGACCATGCGGATGGACCTTAAGGACATTATGATAAGTTAAATAAGATAAATACCATAAAATCTCACTTATATGTGGAATCCAAAAAACAAATAAAAACAAAATATTCATAGGCACAGAGAATAGACTGGTGGTTGGGAGAGGCAGGAGTGAGGGGTGGGAGAAATGGGTGACTGAGGGTCAAAAGATACAAATTTGGAGTTATAAAATAAGTAAGTCCTGCGGATGTAATGTACAGCATACTGACTATAATTAATTATACTGTATTGCATATTTGAAAGTTTCTAAGTGAGTGTTACTACAAGAAACAAATACTTTTGTTAATAGGAAGGTGATGGATGCTAACCAGAATGTGTGATGATCATTCTGCAGTATATTCACATGATCAAATCACTACATTGTACTCTGGAAGCTTAGGCAATATTGTATATCAATTATACCTCAATAAAAAGAGAAAAAAGAATACCTTTTGGGAGCAATGCTTGATAGTAATATCCAAGATGTTTCTTCTAGATGCACTGCTGAAATGGATAGCCTTTACTGCTACTCTTGTGAAGGTTTATAGAATTGGCATCCCTTCCCCTTTGATTGTCTTTCGAATCTGTTCAGTTTGTAATTCCCCGTGAGGCCATGACACTCCCGTCATTCCATTACCTGATATGAAGAAACTTCAGAGCGAATTAAAAGAAACGACACAAACGTTTTTCTAAAGGTGTCCTATATACATATATATAATATTTTATTTTAAAATGTCACTGAACATATACATTTCTTTAGCTTTTTCCAGGGAACATCGCACCTAAGTTTTGAAACACACAAAATAGAACCCCTTTACTAAACAGTTTTCATTTTGGGGGGTTACAAAAGTCAAGGTTTCACAATCACAAAGCATAAAGGTACATGGTCCTGATACCATTTTCAGGCAGATTCCTGTCATTCCCTGTATATCTGGTACTTTCGGAAACCCAGACCATGATGCATTCCTTACGAATGATCTCCACTGTGGGCCTCCCTGGGTCTCCAGAAGAAACAGAGAAAATGGAAGTGAACAGAAACAAGAGAATAACCTCAGGACTCCCCAACACAAAATACTATGGAAGATTAGGGGGAGGGGCACAAGGTTCTCCTTCAAGTACGTCGCAGTAGGAAACACCACGTTTATAGCCTCATTTGGTCACTGTCTACCTGGTTGCTACGTGAACAAGACTTCTTCTCAGACGAGGAGGAAAGATGAAAGCTATTTACATGTAACATCACGGACTAGGAAGAGCAGTCGCACCCAGACCCACAAGGAGCTGCCATGTGGGCACCTAAGAGGCCGGGAGGCTGCTCACTGGCGTCCTCTGAAGAATCCCAGTGTACTCATGGGCTGCATCAGCCGTACCCACCCAGAGCCGGCTCCGCATGGTGGACCGTGCATGGTGTGCAGCAGATTCTTAAGCTTCTCCGCAAACGGACAGTCCTCACAAATCCAAGTTTCTCATGGAAGATCCTGTCCTGGGGCCAGATACTGTTTTCCTCTTTTCTTAGATCTGATAAATTTTAGGGTCTGCCTGATTGTTCTCTGCATAGACAATGACTCTTCACTGCTTTCTCTAAGTGTCCCAGAAGCAGTAATATACTGAAAATAGAATCATAAAAGTTTAACACATTCCCTCTGAGAACAGTGGTGCTGCTGGGCCACTTAAGGAAAGGTCAGAGCCACAAACTGTGGTGGAAAACCACTCTTGGCCATGTTGGGAAAAAAAAAATGGATTGGCAGACAAGGAAGGAGGTGCAGTCTAGAGGAGAAGCAGAATTCTAAAGATGTGGGAGTCTTTTTCCACATTTCCATGCTAGTGCTCTTGGTAAACCAAAAATCCTGCCTGAATGGCCAAGATCTGAGGCATGAGACTCTCCGCCCTGCCTGCCAATAGCCACCTACAGCTGTAGTTGTTCCCGAGAAGTAAACGAATACTTGGGAGTAAGAAAAAGGTGAGCACAGCTGACTTTGCACAGCCCCACAGAGGTAAGCTGCTAGGGATGAAAAGATCAAGCACCCTAAATTCCCCCCAAGTTGTAGAAAGGGACGGAAGTTGCCCCTTTTTTGTGGTTTTATCCTAGTCCACAGCTGAGTACTTGGCCTAGCCTGATTTTCTCCTCTCCCTTCCCACGCCAAGAATCGCAGGTAAGCAGAACCACCACAGAACAGACCTTCCATCCCTGCTGGCTGGCACGCTCTCACTGCAGGTGTCACGAGAACAAAGGTTTGGCTGTCACCTGGCAAAGTGCTGCAGGGTGTGGACAGAGTATGCGTTTGCCCTCTGTAAGGAAAAGACGGTCCGCAGGTATTCCGAAGAGCAGGGTCCAGCCCAACAAAGAGATTTAGAACTGAAAGAACCTTTCATTAGAGGAAGTGGCCACACATGCCCCAAGACAACCATAAAGACTGGACTAGGAAATCGAAAGCTTTTTATTAAACAAGACTTCCTCTGAGGCCATTAGGACAAGCAGATTTGGCCATAAGTCAGACACACAAGATTTCCAAACCACATATAAATATGTTCTTCAGAATTTTGAGTGTGTTGCCTTGCCTCTTGACCTCTCCAGGAATGCTCCTAGGGCCAACCCCATCATGTAGACACAGTTACTGCTCTGGGATGGGAAGGCACGGGGCCTGGGTGAAAAATAAAGCCAAGTAGAGTAAGCTCAATTCACAGAGCAATATCAGTGCTGGGTAGATCTGCTATGGGCATTAACAAATCACCTTTTCCACATATGATTTATCCATCTCATTTGTAATTTTCCTCTCATCCCCCAAACAGAAACAGGGCTTCAGCTTTTTACTAAGATCTTTCCACCAAGGAGGCTTATGAAAAGAATTTCTGGATACCTTTTTAACTAAAACCAGCAGAACTAAATGCTCAAGACTTTAGGATAAATTGAAAAAGGGGGTTCCAGAATTTTTCCTGAGACATTTCTTGGCAGTACATGAATTGGTGAATTGAGTAGAAGACTCTCACGACATCTACCCCAAAGTCAGACTCCAGCGGCTCAAATAAAAGTAGAAAAGCTCAAGGCAGGACCAACATGGAAGCCCGGGAGAGAAAATGGAAAGGCAATGGGAACATGGGAAACAGGTGACTGCTGATGAGGACAGCTTCCCAAAGAAGGGAGGTCAGAGTCCTCCACAAAAAACTTTCTTGGTTTCCATTTGCATGTGACTTTGAGTCAGGGCAGGAACAGAAGGGGGACCACACTGCTAGGAGATGCCTGCATGTTGTCCCACAGCATCTAATTCTGCCAGAGAAACAAATGGTTTACCATAGACTTGTCCCCACAGAGCCTTTTGAGGTTGCTCAGATCTCCTGGAGGAGGAGGGAAGCTGTCAGATGAAGATGACCCCTGACAAGGCAGTAGTCCAATTCTTCCAAGGCAACATTTTGGCAAACATCTGCTTGGTAAATTCCCATAGTACTTTACCTACCAGACAGGGCATCATTTTCACACTGTGGAATGAATTCATTCCTGAGTAGAGAGGCTCCAGGTGAACCTTTCCTAATAAAATATCTACAACTCCAGGAAGGTGATGAACTATCCTGGACGAAAGGTTCCTTTCCTCTCCTCTGGGGAAGGGACTCAACAAACATGGGAGCTGGGATTGGCTCTCCAGCAGTTTTGGGAATCACATCAATGACATTTTTCTTCATTGGGTGGGAAGAACATTTAAATTACACAAAACTGTCAAGATGGCGATGAAGCCACAGGTGGTGTTCAGGAAGCAGCCTCAGTAACTGGACATCACTCCACAGGGTCCTCCAGTGCAGAGCAGTAGTCTGCTTAAGAGAAGTAATTTCTAAAAAATCTATTTTGTGATTCCTTGTGGGCGAGAAGCAACAGGTAGACTTGGTGTCCACTGCTTCTGCAGCTCTTGTGAGGAACTCTCAGAAGTGGAGCAGTGGTGGGAAGTGGGGCTTTAGCGGTTGGGTGGCTGGGATGGGAGTCCAAGGGGAAGGAATGGGGCACATAGCATCAGAATGACCAGTCAACCCAATTCAGATTCACTTTTCTCAAACGGCTATTCAGAGTGGGCCTTGCCTGAAGACGAGGGGGAGAGCAGGGGTGCTGCTCCTTGACAGAATATGGATACTTACTGACGTGGAGTGGCCTTGGGCACAGTCACAGCCCATGGAACCTGGATCCAAAATGGAGGAATAGTCTTCACATGAGGTATGGTGACCTGATATATGGAGCTTCCATATATGTTCTGATCTCTTAAACACTGCTTTACGTATGTCCCATGGCACAGCAGGTGGGGAGGGCCAATCATTCCAGAAATGATAACCTAGATTCTCAGAGAAATCTCAAGCCACAAAAAGGGAGACCCTTGAAAACAACAAAGGAATTGTTGGTCCAAAGAAACACCCAGATTTGGTAAGAAAAATTTCATATTTTCATGAAATTTTTCATATTTTCATGAAAACACACAGATTTGGTAAGAAAAATGCAACTCAGGAACAAACTATTACACAACAAAGACAGGACTCTGTTGGCCTGGGCACTGCTCCAGAAGGCTGCCTGGGTGGTGTGGGCTACTGGGTATGGGGACAGCCTGGGCTGGACTTTGACACACAAATTCCTCAGCAGGGAGCTGGAAAGTCCCAGGCCTGTTTTATGGAAGGGAAACAATTAAGATTCAAGGAATATCAAAAAGAAAAAATCCCTGCTTCACCCCACCATGGCTATGAAAGAATGAAGACACACACACACACACACAGATGGTGTTCCCTGAAATAAATCTCAGGCTTACTAGAAGGTGGGTGCTTACACTTTCTGAGCCATGGTCCCCAACTTTCCAATGCAGTACTTTTAACCCGTAGAGAAGCTGGCAGCTTGACTGGCCAAAGAGTCTTCTGCCAGTTACACCTGAAAATGGCTGCCCAGCTACTCCAAATAAATACGATGTGTGTACCCCAAATAGGTAAGGACCACCTAGGAGGCCTATTAAATGAACCAAAAGAAATACAACATTCAGTAGCAGCCTTTATGTTTTGCTTCTTTTGAGTATCCAGACCTGTTACTGAAGAGGAAACTGAAAGCTAAAGTTCCCCCAGAAGTACAGCCAGAGGACTTTTGGCAGCAAACCCCCAACCTGGGATGGGAAGAGGTTGTATCCCCCGGAGCTCTGCTAGGGCACTTCCCAGTCCCACCCTGCTAAGAGGTATCCCAGCTTTCTCCCCTGCTGTCCTCCCAACGCCCTGGGCCATTTTCAGGAAAGTTTGCTGCCATGTATTAAAGGAATGACATATACAGAAATG
The DNA here is from genome assembly GCA_003697995.1 of Taxidea taxus jeffersonii. Taxonomy (NCBI): domain Eukaryota; kingdom Metazoa; phylum Chordata; class Mammalia; order Carnivora; family Mustelidae; genus Taxidea; species Taxidea taxus. Next base: position 153,623 of record ML101299.1, on the reverse strand, counting down.
TCGTCTCCTGAGCCCAGTCGGTCATTAGATATCCGCCATCCTCTGTCCTTCAGGACACCTCGGGCACGCATCACCAGGTCCTGAGCTGCCAGTGTGTACCTGTGTAGGGAGAAGCGGGAATGAAACCAGCAGTAAGGCATCAGGCGAAATCTGGAGTCGGGAGAGGTTGAGAAGGAGGCATCACCACAGCTGTGTTAACAGTCTTCAAATACCCCTGAAGTCTCAAAAAGTCTGGGCTGGGGTGCCTGAGGGGGGGCTCAGATGGTTAAGTTCTGCCTTCGGCTCAGGTCATGATCTCTGGGTCCTGGGGTCAAGCCCCAATTCGGGCTCCCAGCTCAGTGGGGAGTCTGCTTCTCCCTCTCCCTCTGCCCCTCCTCTCTGCTGTGCTCTCTCTCTCTGTATATCGGTCTCGAATAAGTAAAATCTTAAAAAAAAAAAAGTCTAGGCCATCTTTTCCCAAACTGGGATGCCTAACGTGAGATTATTCTTTCAGCTGGTAGATGGACAAGGCACCACATACATTAAATAACCTTCTAAATTAGTCTGCTGTTAAGTCTTTTGAGGTTTTTGGTCATGTCACGAAGAAAGTATTTGTTTAGTGTGAGTTTGCCTTTAATATGGATCTGCCCAGGCTCACAGCTTTGCTTGGCAAACCATGCCTAGCTGAAAAAGTACTTGGGAAACATAAGAGCTTTTGTTTTCAGTGTTTATTTTTGGGGCCACATTCTTTTTTAAGGACAAAGGATAGTAATTTTTCCATGTATGGTCAATCTTTTAAAGTAAAATTGTTTTTATTTATTTTTTAAAGATTTTACTCATTTATTTGAAAGAAAGAGAGCAGGAGAAGAGGAAGGGTCAGAGGGAGAAGCAGACTCCCCGCTGAGCAGGGAGCCCGATGCTCCAATCGATCCCAGGACTCCGGGATCACGACTCGAGCCAAAGGCAGTCGCTCACCCAACTGAGCCACCCCAGTGCCCAATAAAATTGTTTTTAAAAAGTGAGTTGATTTAAATAGAAACATTAATAGTACATGTAGCATAGGAATACAGTAAAAATGTGAAGGTGTTTGGGAATGGACTGATAAACCTTGGTGTGGGTGGTCTTTTTACCCCCTCTTATCAATGCCACACTCTCCTCTTGATCAACGTAGGTTTAGGAGGGGGTGGTCCTCCAAGAATTTGAAAATAAGATTGCTCACAGAGATTTAACGAAGGACTACATCATTAGCCAGTGGGAAATATTAATATCTAAAAACCAGTGTGGGAGGGGATTGTGGTGGGTGTGGGTCTGGGTTGGCCTTGAGGCATAAAAAAATGAGACAAAACATTGGCAGGTGTCTATCCAAATACTGATCAGAGAGTCTTAGCTGACAGACTTCAAAGAGATTTAGTTCTGCTGGTAGGACCATATTTAATGTGGATGAATGACTCTCTCAGCCTTTGCCATTAAACATGATTCACCGTTAACTCTGATTTCACGTTCACCAAATAACCTGATTATGATCTGGCTCCTTGTGTAGGCCTGCCTACAGGGAAGGAATGATCCAGTCATTGTACTCCAAGAATATCAGTCACTTATACTTCTCCATATAAATGTCAACTGGCATCTCGGTTTCCAGATCAATTTTGTAAGCTTGGTTAGGGTGAGCCCAGCTCTGACAATGAATCTGTTCTTTGTATGTTAATTAAACCCGTTTCTGAACCTGAAAAGCTAAAAGCTAGACTCGGATAAATCACTAAGATAATAAATGTCACCCTGTAAGGAAGGCTTCTTGGAAGGCTTTCACAACAGACCTTTAACAACAGACCACCCTGATGTTACCAGTGGCTTTTCCCTACTTGGAAATGTCTCTGCTTTGCCCTCAGGACTGTGATTTTTATGGAATTCAGAACACCAGAAGGCTCTTCTATTTCTTCTGTTAAGACCCTTTATGGATTTACTGAGTCTCCTATTAAAGGAGACTGGCAGAATAAACTAATTAATTAAATAATGATAATCATTATTAAATAAATAAAAATAAGCGACTGGCATTCAGCCCATTGTTACAATATTTAAGACTAAAGTCTGCAACAAATGATCTCAGGATTAAGATTCCAGGACATAAAGTCCTTGAGACGAAAGTCTTCTTGCAGCCCAGGCAGAGTGGAAGAGTGGGGGACACACTACAAGTGGCAGAGGAGAGGCTGTTTGAGTTAATACCAAATAAATGCTTTTCCTCCCAGAGGGTGGCTGGTGGGTGGGGAGATACACCTTTTTTTCTATCTGAATGGAGAGAATTACCAGCTTTGTGCGTAAATGTCTTCAGTTGCACTTGAGGGAAGATGCGGCCCGTTAGCCTTTGGAGGGTTCCCCTGCTGAGATCAGGAAATAAACAGAAAGGAGTCCAAAGAGGCCTCTGGCTAAAGAGCCAAATAAATGTCCCCAGATCCACACACTGCAGCTTATACTATATTCAGAAGGGTCTCTCAGATGCTCACCCCGGAGGACTCTTGGGTTTATATTGTGTCTGTGAGATAGAACCACGTCGGGAAAGGCTGCCAACGATCCCGGTGGTTGATTATCCTGGTGATTGACTGCGGTGGTCCAGACTTCAGCCTTTCAAGTGAAGAAACCTGACTGAGTCAATACCAAGTAGATTCATCTGTCTGGGCTGAATACACCCTTACCCAGCTCAAGAGCATTCTGGACAGAGAAAATGATAGCAAGTTACGGTAAAAGATGGCTGACAATAAAAGAAAGATGCTCCAAGATGTCAAAAACAGAGAAAACACTCAAGCCAGCTCTCCGTGGCTAGCCTAGGAGAGGTGAACCACCCTGTGGGCCTCTGCGGGTCTGCAGCCGTGGGGCAGCGATGGAGAGAGATCAAAACAAGGTGAGACAAAGAAGTCACAAAGGAGGGTCACCCTTAGTTCAAGGCAAGAGACCACCCCGATATTGCCACTACTGGTGATGCAGAGTATTTAAAAAATGGTCAAAATTAGCAGTGGTACTTTAAAAAAGCAGCATTAGGTCACCTAGAAAAGATGGTTACCCAGGAAACTCATTTCCCTGAGGGCTCTAGATAATTAAGGTTTTATTCTTAAAAGTGGTTATTGCCTATTTCAAGATAACTTCCCTTGAGCCTGAATTTCTCTTTACCATCCATTCTGTCTTCCCTGAGGTGCTGAACTTCTTGAGACAGAAATCCATTTTTGCTTCTTCAATTTCTTCCCTTTTCCTCCTTAATCTCTTACCAGTGGGGCCACTACACCTCACTCATCTGGCCTCTTACACCTTGATCTAAAAGCTTCTCAGTACTTGTTTAGCTCAACCTTGCTCCAGCTGATACCACTGACCATCTTCTTTGTCTCTGATGTCTCCTGTCTTTCTGAATTCTCCTTTTCGGCACAGGGTGGGAGAGGGGGTGGAGGGGGTCAGCTTCCACTCCACACACCCCAGTTCTCCTGCACCTGGGCTTTCATGACACATGACGCAAGCTCTTCTCTCTGATGCTTCTTAAATTCCTTGGGAGGCCCCAGTTAAGACTTAAGAAGTCGTCAATAAACACTTATTTTCACTTCTGAAGTGGGACTTGCCCCTCTATCATCCTGAGTTAAAGCAATCTTGGGCAAGAAAAGATGGTCATTTTTCAATGATAAAATCCACAAGACTGAGTAGGACTTCTAAACTTTGTATTTTAAAGTGTATTTTATTAGTGGTACATGGCTAATTAAAATAAAATCTCATAGTTATTAAGATGTAAGCTATATTATAAAAACTGATATATCTGAGTTTATTTCTGCCATCACTAATACATATAAATATATATAACTAACTTCCTATGTGTTTTCTGATTATATTTTTCTTCATTCTTGCTTTCTGTCAGGTTGATTGCTTTAATACCTTTCCCTCCCTCTACTGGTTTAGAAGTGATAGTTATTTTCTATCATTTTAGCACTTATGTTTACACAGGTTAATCAGTATTATGTCCTCCTTCAGAAAATAAAGGGATCTTAGAATGCCTTCTATCATCATCCATGTTACTGCCAGGTAGTTGAATTTCATCTTTTTTAAGCCTCTATTAGTCATTACTATCATTTACAATCCGTAAGTATGTAAATAAATTAACATACTAACTTCTGTGCCTTTTGAAATCCATTCCTTCCTTCTGGATTTGATTTTTTTTCTTTTGAAGTCCATTTTTAGAAATTCTTTCAACAATGGTCTGAGAAGGATTAAACTCACCCCAGTCTTTGGACCACAAAAATCTTTTGTTTTTGTGTTTCATCTTGCATGATAGCTTTTCTGGGTATAGAATTCTGGATTGACCATTATTTTCCCTCAGCATTTTAGAGATAGTATTTCATTTATTGTGACGTCTCTTACTGAGAAGACATTTCTTTATAAGAAAATATCTTGGGGTGCCTGGGTGCCTCAGTCTTTAAGCGTCTGCCTTCAACTCAGGTCATGATCCCAGGGTGCTGGGATGGAGCCCCATGCTGGACTCCCTGCTCAGTGGTAAGCCTGCTTCTCCCTCTCCCACTCCCCCTGCTTGTGTTCCCTTTCTTGCTGTCTCTCTCTGTCAACTTAAAATAAAAAGAAAGAAAGAAAGGAAGGAAGGAAGGAAGAAAGAAATATCTTCTCATTGGTAACTTTTTAAGTTTTTACTGTTGTTATCGATTGTATGAAGTTACAGCAAGACATAACAATGAGGATTCCTTTTTATCTATCATGGTTGGAAATCTGTTTTACTCCTTCAAATAAGAGGATATTTCTTTGGTTATGGAAAGTTTTTCAACTGTGAACTTTTTGAATACTGCTTGCACTCTATTTTTTAAAATATTTTCTCCTATTAGACCTTTCCCATTTTGACTTCCAGATTTCCACTTCTTTTGTGTCTTTTTTCTCTTTTGATTTCTATAAATTCACTAATTCCTGTTTTAGCAGTTTACTCTTCAATCCATTCAGTACAGTTAACTCTTCAACAACATGGAGGTTAAGGGACACCAATCACCAATCACAGTAAAAAATCCAAGTATAACTTCTGGGTCTCCAAAAACTTAACTACTAATAGCCTATTGTTGCCCAGACACTCTACTGATGACATAAACAGTCAGTTAATACATATTTGGTATGTTATACTTATTACACATACTATATTCTTACAAAAAAGTAAGCTATAGAAAACATTATTGAAACACATTTAAAGTACTGTGTCCAAAAAAATCCATGTGTAAGTGGGCTAATGCAGTTGAAGCCCATGTTATTCAAGGGTGAACTATGGTAACTTTATTTTAGTGATATACTTTTCCCCATTGTGAATTTCCATTTGGTTGTTTTCCAAATTCAGCTCTTTGTGCCTTGTGGTTCTATCTGTACATGTTTAAAGTTTCAACCTGTTCTACTGGGTTTTCTTTGGAGAGGTAGAGAGAAGGCTCCATTGTGTCTAGTTATTCTTTCTCACAGTGGATCTGAAGATGTCTCTTTGGTAGGGATTGCTTACTCTGTGCCCTAGGTTACAGAGAGATTTTTAAATTTGCTTTTACTAGGAAACACTATGGGTTTTTCCAACCGGAGAACATGTAATTTCTTGGTTTAGGATTCTCATAACAGGAGTGGTGTGAGGTTTAACTTACCACTTCCTGTGTGGTAAGCCTACCCAACCATATCCCCTCCTCATAGAATTTCAGTTTCATCAGGTTCTTGCTGTCATCCATGTATCCATGTGCTACAGGGAAGGATGGCCCCGACCTGAGTGGGAGGCTTAGGGATAATGCCTAGGATCACTTCTTCCAACACTTGCCAGGAGCTCAGATTCCTCCACGTGATTTCTCTTTGCCAGATTTCTCTGATGAGTGTAGTAACCCCTCTGTAAAAGCAGCCTGTGTGGACAACTGAAGGGGACTGAGTAGATGCTGTATTAAGTGACTTAACTGTACAGCTGAACTCTAAGACCAATTCCCTGACATTTCCTTTAGGCTATGGGAGATCCAGTCCTGAAATGAAGAACATTCAGGTAGGCCACTTTGCAGGAGCTTTCCTCATAAGTGATCAACTCGATACAACCCCAGAAACCAGTTCTTGGGAGATGGTTTATGTCCTAATTCCAGTATTCAGCCAGGCTGGTGGTATTTCAAAACCCACTGGCATCCATATTTAAGAGCCAACTTGCCCCAGGCATGAAACCATTTGTAAGGTTGCTTTATATCAAAACTGGTACAAGAGGAAATAACTTTCTCTGGACAAAAAGAACTCCCATATCCCCACTCCCATTTGGTTTTCTTCCAATTTCTACCTGACAAGGGCTGCTTGGTTTGGTGACTATGAAAGAAATTGCTAAATGTGGCAGTAAAATGGGAGAGCTCTACAAATTTTGGTACTGAGACTCAACACAAGGGCAGGCATTTGCCATAGACGGAGTTAAAACTTGAAATGTGAGTACAAAAATACACAGGAGAGAAGCAAAGAAGAATATGGCACAGCTGAAGACAGTGACGGGGAAGCAGATTCCATTGCACACTGGCTGAGGCTGTGAGGCGGCGGAAGAGCCCAGCCATTCTGGAAGCTCGATGTGAGCAGACGAAGGAAGGGCCATTCCTGGATGCTTTATTCAGAATGCTTGGTCAGAACGCATGAGAGAACTGCTAGAGCAGTTTGAAGGACTCGCTCTCTTCTAAGAAAGAATCTCCCTGGGAGACAGGTTTTGTATTTTGAGAACATTTTTCTTCTCTGGCCGCAACTTTCAATATTGATCAGCAAAGCTCTGCTGAAAGAAATGGCTGCCAGGGAGGGAGCTAAGTTGGCACAAGGCACAGGGCTTGGCTCAGAGGCTTCCTCCCTCTCCAAGCGGGAGGGAGCAGAGAAAGGACAGCAGGGGAGGGAGGAAAACAAAGAGAGGAAGAGGGCTGAAGGACTATGGGAAGGCCAGAAGCTCTTTCACAGCGGCACTAACAGAGTGGAAGGAGACCCATAAATCCTCAATTGTCTCTGTTGTCCCCGCCATTTCTGTGGCAGTTCTTACTTCTTTCACCTCCTCAGCAGAGCACACAAAGGGGCTCAGGGTGTGGGTGTGGGTTGCCTAGGGTCCAATCGTGGTTTTACCATGGCCCACTTGGGCACTCTGGAAAAATTCCAGAGCCTCTTGGAGCCCTTCTTACTTCTTATTCTTACTTGTAAATCTGGAATGATGACAGGGCAGACCTCAAAGGCTCCTGCAAGGAATGAACCAGATCCTTCCACAGAGCACCCAGCACCTTCTCGGCACTTGGTCGGAGGTCAGTACATGTCGTCTTTCTCTTCCCCAAGGGATTTGCCTTCAGTCATCCACCCCTTAGAGCTCGTGTTTCTCACAGAAACGCATTTGAATCAGCACTGGTGTCAAAGCTACGTCCATTTCAGGCCTCAGGCTATCACCATGCCTTAAAGGCTTTAATAGTTCCAGTTGGGTGGGAACTGCTATTTGCCATTTAGATGGTACAGATCAGGGTCTCAGGAGAGGGAGGTAGGTGGCAGGAACTGGGGAATTAATGGGTTCCAAGTATTTGCATATAAAAGGCTGCCTCCATCTGCTGGTGCCCGGCAGTAATAGAGTGTGATGGGAACAGGAGGAGGAATCTTCTTTGCATTCTGAGCAGGCCTCTGAAAGTTAAGAGGTAGAAAATCTCTCCCAAGCTTTGGAACTCGGGCAGGGATCTACTGTGACCAAGTGGGTCGGGGCTGAGGGGAGGCTTGGAGAAGGCTCCTTACTGTGTTTGGACCCGGGCAACTCATCCCAGGAGGAGGCATCTCTCAGGCTCACTGCTGGGAGATGAACCACACCGGTCCCTTGTCTGCCTCTAAACTCACTGAAGCCACTCGTGACAGCTTCCGTCCCCTACCTGGGGTGCAGGGATTCCACTCAGGTGGGAGTTCCTGAGACACTGGAATAATGACAGCTCTGGGACATGGCCATTGTGTACACCAGGGGTTAATGAGCCAACAGGTACAAGGCCACAGACCCGGGAGAGCTGCCCACGCCCACAGGAGATGTGGGAGAGGGCGAGAACACCTGCCGGGCCTCCTCCAGCCCTCTGCCCCTGGCACCAGCCCCCTGACCCCGCCCCAGTTCCTTACGAGGTGTGTGTTTATTTTCATTTGTTTCCCAAATAGCAAAATTTCAACATGAGAGGCAGCAAAAGAACATTTCCTTCACAATCTCCCCTGGCAAGCCCTTTAAAATGCCCTGATATTCCAACTAAGTGCCACACAGCTCCACTCCGGCAGCCACAGAAACAGCCATGAGTAAGGGCAGAGGGGCCTCGTGGCGTGCTGTTCAGAGGCCATTAAGGGCAGGGTCACAGACTGACTTCCCAGTTCCCATGGTTCTAAATATGCTAAACACTGCAAAAAAAAAAACCCAAAAAAACCCCCCAAATGCAGATTTTATCTGGTCTTCAAATAGCAGATCAAGCACTCACAAATTAGTTCTTCAAACATGTAATTGATATTGGGGGGGGCGGCGGGGGCACCCTTCCTTTTTGCATTTGAGGCATAGTTTTTCAAAACCATGCGGTGCTGGTAGAAATTAGATCAGCTAATTCACGGAAAGATTTCATAAAAAGATCTTTCGTCTTTTGACAAAATAAATTTCACATTATCAAGGAAATACCAACTACCACTTAACAGCTGCCCGCGTGGGCTGCTGTCCGTGTCAATGGCGGTTTTGCAAGTTGACTTCCTGAGGAGGAATCTCTTCCTCATGGACGCACACAGATCTGAGTCTCAGAGAGCATGGATGCGAAGAGCACCATCTGAAGTGTGACCCTCAATGAGGCTTCTCTCTCTCTTGTTTGAAGATTTATTTATTTGGCAGAGAGAGAGAGTGTGTGTGCTCTCTCCACAAACAGGGGGAGCAGCAGAGGGAGAGGGAGAAGCAGACTCCCTGCTGAGCAGGGAGCCTACTGTGGGGCTGGGGGCTCAATCCCAGGACTTGGGATCATGACTTGAGCGGAAGGCAGACGCTTAACCGACTGAGCCACCCAGGCACCCCAAGACAACTTTTCTTATTAGGGAAACGCTCTGTGGAATTTATGGTATATTGGTACCTACAGATTTAATAGCTCATAAAAAGCCCCCCGAGTGTCATGGCAGGGGGTCAGTAGGTCCCCTCCAAAGAGGAGGTTTCCACAGACAGGTTTCGGGCAAAATTTTGGGGCAAAATTGCCACGGCATTTGGAATGTGACTACATACTGTGCTCTCATGTTTGGTGAACTGTTCTTCAGCCCTAGTTCCCTCCAGCTTTGCCCCTGCCCTCCCCGCTCAGTCATATTGACAATTTATTACTTTCTGACAGAATATTAAGCATCCTCTTTGAATGTTTACACACTTGCCTCTATTTTGAATACTCTTCACAGGAGATCTACCACTGAATTTTCTACCACTAAATTTGATAGAGGGGATAAGTCAATCCCTCCTTGGCCTCAGAAAACCCCTTCCAGGCCTTTCCCCAGCAGCCTTTCCGAATTGTGCAGGGTGTTTAGGCCTCAGTAGAGAATCTTCCTGGTATTACAGAGAACTACAAGTTGTGTAGCCCAACCTGCATGAGTTCCAACCACCCAAATCAAGTGCTAGCTTAGTATACTTCCTGTGAACGGTTCCTTGCATAACCCCACTACGGATGCACAGAAGTACCAGCTCTGCTCTACTCCAGGGCATACTCTAAGCAAAAGAAAAGAAAAAAAGAAAAAGAAAGGAGGAAGGAAAGAAAGGAAATGAGGAAAGAAAGAGGAAGGAAGAAAGGGAGAGAGAAAGAAAAGAAAGCAAGCCAACCAGCCAGCCCGCACCTTCCAACATGATTAAATGGGTAAACCTTTGGTCCTGGGCTACATGTGGGGAGAAGTGAACCTTCTGGCCAAGGAAGAGCCCACAGAGCCTCTGCGGTTATAAAGTTGGTCCTTCCTCCTCATGGACATTACAACTTTGACTAAAATTCATTAGGATGACTTTCCCTCATATTTTGATTGCACAGGAAGATCAGAACAGCTCCCAGTTGGAACCCCCTACCACGGCCTTTGGGACCGAGCTCTCCATGGGCCACACAAAGAGACATACTCCTCCAGAGCACAAGTGTGGGGCCCACCTCCCAAATCACACACAGAATACGTACAAATATGTCACCCATGAAAGAGAAAAGTTTATATCATTTCTAAGCCATAAGTGTGAAATAAATTCAGTTTTTCTGACTTCCTAGCATAAGCTTAATTACAAAGGAGCAGATGGGGTAGAGAAATAACCCACATCTCGTGTTTTCACCATCAGATTGCACAGGCGATTTGCTGATGGATTAATTATGGAATGAATGAATTACATATACTTCCTGTAATTATTACAGACTTCCTTTCCTAAACTAATTTCTACATTCATTAATCTGGTGAGTTCCTGGGGCACCTGGGTGGCTCAGTTGGTTAAGCGTCTGCCTTCGGCTCAGATCCAGGGTCCTGGGGATTGAGCCCCACATTGGGCTCCCTGCTCAGCAGGAGGCCTGCTTGTCCCTCCTCCTCTGCCCCTTTCTCTGTTTGTGCTCTCTTGATTGCTCTCTGCCAAAGAAATAAATTCTTAAAAAAAAAAATCTTGTGAGTTCCAAGGTCGGCCACACATGGCCCATTTACCTCTCACACCTCGTGTGTGGACAGCACCCTGCACTCAGCCTAGTCAGCCACCCTGACCACCCGCTTCCTCGACTGCACCCTGTCCCTCCTTCCCAGCCACACCTTGCCCTTCCACTGCCCGGCTCTCCCTCCTTTTCATTTGTTTTCCAGGTGTAAGGTTAGACACCCCCTTCCTGTGGGAAGCTTTCTTGGCTATCCCTTGCTCTAGGTTTGGCTGTTTTTAATCACTTCTACTGTAACTTCCTTAAGTGTCCATAACCCCCTCTAGACTCTAAACTCCCAGAGGGCAGGAGCCAGGTCTGTTTGCTTCCCAGATTTCTTCCCCAATACCCAGCAGACCATGGCTCATAAAACATGTCCTGAGTAATATTTCCCAAATGAATGAATCTGAAAGGGAGTTATGTGGCAAAGGAGAAATCTCTGCCTATAAGGTCTTACTTGCTTAAGGTCTCAAGAGCCAACCAGAATTTTTTGATTGTCAGCCCAATATTCTTCTTACCAATAAAACAGTGCTTACCTTACAATTTTCCCTTTCACTCATTCATCTACTAGATACAGAAGTCTTTCTTAGGCTTTGGTTTGCCATCTTCCCTGAAAGGCAGACACAAAACCTTTTTCTTTACTGCCCTGTTTGTTCCACGGAAATCCCTCTAAGGCTGGTCTTTGAAGGCAGCAGTTCTGAGGAAGCCCAGAGCCCCCTTTCACCGGGCGTGCACCTGCCCAGTGACAACACTGTCCATAGGTTATACCACTCCCTGGAGGGCAGATTAGTTGCCATGGAGAGAGATGGGCTGGTAAGCAAAACCAAGCCAGCCTGGAGAGATTAAAAAAAAAAAAAAGTGTTTGGTGCCTTTGCACTGTACCTGTCAGCTGGCTTTGCAAAGCTTTATAAAAATAATCACAGTAGAGAAAACCAGCCAGAATGTTGCTAACAAGCAGATTATAAAACAGATTAAAACTAAAAGCTCAACTGGAGAAAGATTAATTTAAGTTCAAATAAAAGAATCCAGGGGCGCCTCGGTGGCTCAGTCATTAAGGGTCTGCCTTTGGCTCAGGTCATGATCCCAGGGTCCTGGGATCCAGCCCCGCATCAAGCTCCCTGCTTGGCCGCGGGAAGCCTGCTTCTCCCTCTCCCACTCCCCCTGCTTGTGTTCCCCCTTTCGCTATGTCTCTGTCCAATAGATAAATAAAATCTTTAAAAAAAACAAACAGAGAATCCAGGGGCACCTGGGTGGCTCAGTGGGTTAAAGCCTCTGCCTTCGGCTCAGGTCATGCATCATCTCAGGGTGCTGGATCGAGCCCCGCATCGGGCTCTCTGCTCAGCAGAGAGCTTGCTTCCTCCTCTCTCTCTCTCTGCCTGCCTCTCTGCTTACTTGTGATCTCTGTCAAATAAATAAATAAATAATCTTAAAAAAAAAAAAGAGAGAGAGAGAATCCAAACAACTGGATACCAAACAAGTCAAGGAAGAGAGACAGCCTCACTTCACTTTTTCCTAAAGGATTATTTTTTGGGGGGGGAATATATGAAACATAGAAAAAGAGTATCAAACACAGAATAACAGCAATAAATACCCATTACTGCTTAGTGATTAGTAGGCACTTCACTTTACGGAGATATATGAAGTCAGTACTGCTGGAACCCCCATTTCACAGAGGAGGAAGCTGAGGCACTGAGAGGTTAAGAAACACAAGTCTAGAAAGGGGCAGAACCAGGATTTGAACTCAGGCAGTCTGACTCAGTTACTCCATGCTAGTAAGTGCCAGGGCTATGCTGCCTCTCATAGTTTACATGGGAACAAATGCAAACAACAAATATGTAGTTTCAAAACAGCATGCATTATCATGCACCTGCCATCTAGCTAAAGGAATAAGCACCAGGAAGTACCTTAGAAGCTCACCTTTTCTCAAGCACTTTGGCCTTTTCTCAAGCACCACACATACCCTTCCCCTCCCTGTCACCCCTTCTACCAACATAACTATTATCCTCAGTTTAGGATTAATTCTCATGTTTTAGCATCTATATGCCTAAATGATACATTGTTAGTTTTCTACTTCATGTAAATAGAATCATAATATGTGCATTTTTTTAAAAAAAGATTTTACTTATTTATTTGAGAGAGTGCGAGAAAGGGAGAATTTTGGAGTCACAGGATATGCAAAGGCCCAACTTCTACAGATTCACAAAGCCATCTGTGCTACTCCGTTATCATAATTTGTGCCTCTCTGCTTACAGCAGTTGAATGTTTTTAAAATACATTTACTGGCTATTAATGTTCTTCTGTCATGAGTGTTTGGTTTTTGCTCATTTTTCTACTTGGTTGTTTGTGTTTCCTTTATCGACCTGTGAGAGTTCACTGTATTTTATGGCTATGAATTCCTCTTCACTGATACAAGTTGCAAAAATCTTTTCCCAGCTCATGCCTATCATTTTACTCTCTTTATGTTGCCTTTTCAAGAAAGAAAGTTGCTACTTTTAATGCAGTTAAGGTTATCAATCTTTTATTGTCTGTGCTTTCTGGGTCTTCTTTAAGAAATCCTTCTCTGGGGCGCCTGGATGGCTCAGTGGGTTAAAGCCTCTGCCTTTGGGTCGTGGTCCCAGGGTCCTGGGATCGAGCCCCACATCGGAGCCTGCTTCCTCCTCTCTCTCTGCCTGCCTCTCTGCCTACTTGTGATCTGTCAAATAAATAAAATCTTTAAAAAAAAAAAAAAGAAAAAAGAAATCCTTCTCTAAGATCATAAAGACAATCTCTCCCAAAGTAATTTTCTATAAGTTGATTTTGCCTTTCACATTTTTAAGTCTTAATTTGCATGGACTTGATTTTAGTCTATGGTGTGAGGAAAGGATTCAATTTTTAATTTTTTCTACACTGTTTTAATTTTGCCTTACTGTCTAGAAGGGTAAGACCCATACAGAAATGTCACAAACGTTCTTGGCATTTTGTTCTTCCACATACATCTTAGAATAAGTTTATGAAGTTGTATGAAAACCTTACTGGAATTTTGGTTATAATGGTACTGCCTCTAAAGATCAGTAAGAGCGAATTAATACCTTTACAATGTACCTATGAAAGAATACACATATTTTCCTAATATCCTCATACTTACTTTGTGAATCTACGAATCTGACTACTCTAAGAACCTCATATAAATTGAATCATATACAGTATTTTTTTCATGACTGGGTATTTCACTTGGTATAATGTCAATACCCACCACCCATTTTGTAGTGTCTGTGAGAATTTCATTCTTTATAAGGCTAATTAATATTCCATTGTATTATACACCACATTTCCCTTACCCATTCATTCACTGGTGGACATGACTTCCTTCCATATTTTAGCAATCATAAATAACACTGCTATAAACATGGGTGTACAAATACCTGTTTGAGTCCCTGTTTTCACTTCTTTGGGGGTATATACGCAGAAGCAGATTATTAAATCATATGATTATTATGTTTAACTTTTTTTTTTAAAAGATTTATTTATTTATTTGACAGACAGAGATCACAAGTAGGCAGAGAGGCAGGCAGAGAGAGAGGAAGGGAAGCAGGCTCCCTGCTGAGCAGAGAGCCCGATGTGGGGCTCGATCCCAGGACCCTGAGATCATGACCTGAGCTGAAGGCAGAGGCTTTAACCCACTGAACCACCCAGGCACCCCTATTATGTTTAACTTTTTGAGGAACCATTATACTGTTTTCCATAGCAGCTGTACTATTTTACATTCTTTTTTTTTTTTTAAGATTTTATTTATTTATTTTGACAGAGAGAGATCACAAGTAGGCAGAGAGGCAGGCAGAGAGAGAGGAAGGGAAGCAGGCTGAGCAGAGAGCCCGATGCGGGGCTCGATCCCAGGACCCCGGGATCATGACCTGAGCAGAAGGCGGAGCTTTAACCCACTGAGCCACCCAGGTGCCCCCCATTTTACATTCTTAACAGTAATGCACAAGGGTTCCCATTTCTCCACATTCTCACCAACACTTGTTAACTTTCTGGTTTTATTTTTTAATTTTTTTTGTCCTTTTATTTGTTAAATAGCTATCCTGATGGGTGAGGTGGTATCTTATTGTGGTGCTGATTTGCATTTTCCTAATCTGTTAGTTGCTTTAAACAACAAACTGAGGCTTTAGCATTAAAATTTTTTTTTTAATTTTTAATTGAAGTATAGTTGACATGCACTATTATAGTAGTTTTAGATACAAACACAGTGATTTGACAATTATGTATAATGAAATGCTCATGGTAAGGGTAGTTACCATCTGTCATCATACAAAGTTACTACGATATTACTCACTACACCGCCTATATTGTACTTTTCATCCTCATGATTTATTTTCTATCTGGAAGTTTGCAATTCTCAATCCTCTCCACCTGTTCCTCCAATCTCCCAGCTCCCATCCCCTCAGGCAACCATCAGTTTGTTGCCTGTATTTATGAGTCTGTTTCTGTTTGACTGTTCCTTTGTTTTGTTTTTTAGATTCCACACTAAAGTGAAATCATATGGTATCTGTCTTTCTTGGATTTAGTTCACTTAGCATAATACCCTCCAGGTATGTTGTTAAGAATGGCAAGATGCCCCCCTTTTTTATGGCTGAGTAATATCTCATTGTGTATATATATACCGCATGTTCTTTGTCCATTCATCAGTGGACACTGAGGCTGCTTCCATATCTTGGCTACTGCAAGTAAAGCCAATCAACGGAGGGATGAATATATCTTTTTGATCGAGTGTTTCCATTTTCTTCAGGTAAATGCCCAAAAGTAGATTACTGGATCATATGGTGTTTCTATTTTTAATTTTTGAGGAACCTTGCATACTGTTTCCATAGCGGTTGCACTGATTCACATTCCTACCATTAGTACAGGCGGGTTTCCTATTCTCCATATCCTTGCCAAACTGGTTATCTTTTTGATAAATAATAAATAATTCTGTTGTTAGGTGCTATCTCATGCTGGTTTTGATTTGCATGTCCCTAATGATTAGTGATACTGAGCATCTTTTCATGTCTTTTGGCCATCTTTGGAAGTCTTTGGAAAAATGTCTATTCAGGTCCTCTGCCCATTTTTTATTTGTTTTCTATTCCACTGGAGTGTCGAGTTACAAGTTCTTTATATATTTTGGGTATTAACACTTTATTAGATATACCAACAACTGCAAAAATCTTCTCCCACTCAATAGGTTGCCTTCTCATTTTGTTGATGGTTTCCTTCACAGTGCAACAACTTTTCAGTTTGATGCTGTCCCAATTGTCTATTTTTGCTTTTGTTTCCCTTGCCTGGGGAAACACATCCAGAAAAATATTGCTAAGACCAAGAGTTTATGGCCTATGTTTTCTTTTAGGAGTTTCATGGTTTTAGGTCTTTAATCTATTTTGAATTTATAAGATATAAATAAGTATAAATATGGTATAGGAAGGTGGCCCAGTTTCATTCTCCCACATGTAGCTGTCCAGTTTTCCCAACACCATATGTTGAAAAGACAGTCTTTCCCCACTATATATTCTTTTTTTTTTTTTTTTAAGATTTTTATTTATTTATTTGACAGACAGAGATCACAAGTAGGCAGAGAGGCAGGCAGAGAGAGAGAGGAGGAAGCAGGCTCCCTGCCAAGCAGAGAGCCCGCCCGGTGCGGGGCTCGATCCCAGGACCCTGAGACCATGACCTGAGCCGAAGGCAGAGGCTTTAACCCACTGAGCCACCCAGGCGCCCCCACCCCTGTATATTCTTGCCTGTGTAGGTTGAGTATTAAAATGTGGCCTTATTTCTGGACTCTATTCCGTTCCCTGTGTGTCTATTTTTGTGCCAGTACCATACTGATTTAATGACTACAGCTTCATAGTATATCTTGAAATTTGGGATTGTGATATCTCCATCTTTGTTCTTCCTTCTCAACATTGCTTTGGCAATTCTTCCGTGGTTCCACACAAATTTTAGGATTGTATGTTCTAGTTCTGTGAAAAATACTTTTGGTATTTTGATAGAGATTGCACTGAATCTGTAGATTGCTTTGAGTGGTCCTTTTTTTTTTTTTTTAATTTTATTTGACAGAAAGAGAGAGAGATCACAAGTAGGTAGAGAAGCAGGCTCCCTGCTGAGCAGAGAGCCCGATGCAGGCCTCGATCCTAGGACTCTGAGACCATGACCTGAGCTGAAGGCAGAGGCTTAACCCACTGAGCCACCCAGGTGCCCGGTACAGACATTTTAATAATATCCGTTCTTCTAATCCATGAGCATGAGATGTTTTTCCATTTCTTTTTGTCTTCTTCCATTCTTTCATCCATGTCTTATAGTTTTCAGAGTATAGGTCTTTACCTCCTAGGTATTTTACTCTTTTTGATGTAATTGTAAATGGGACTGTTTTCTTACATTCTCTTTCTGCTAGTTTGTTATTAGTGTAGAGAAACTCAACAGATTCCAGGATACTGATTTTGTATTCTGCAACTTTGCTAAATTCATTTATCATTTATTTTTATTGAATATTTGTTTTCTATTTTATTATCTATAATTTTTTCCATTACTTCTGTGTTTATCCTGCTATTTCAGTTCTTAAATTAGATGCTATTATAGAAATAAGGATGGCATAAAACAAATGGGGGGGGTGGGGGGAGAGGGTGGTGGGGTTACATTATATGTTTAAATAAAGCTTAAATTAAAAAAAAAAAGAAATAAGGATGGCAGACCTAATATTTAAAATTAGGACAGATGCACTCAAAAACAGAACACATGGTCCACAAGTAGATAGCTCCACTGCTTTGGCTCCTAGAATCTAGAAGTTATAAGAGGCCTTAGGTACATGTTTATGTGGTAATACAGGCAGAACTAGCCCCATAACACCATTCAGTCCCTGAGGTCCTAGGCTGAGAAAATCTTTCCCTTGCTAAGGAGTCTAGAGCTTGTGGCCAGGATTTTCCTGGGATATAGTGGGGGGGTTCTGGAAAGAGCTATCTTATAACATGGAGGGGAGATAGGTATTTTTGGCAGGTCAGGGATGAGTGGAGTCTTCATCTATGCATAGCTCATTCAGTTATACCAAAAATGTTTAAAAAGGCTCAAAGTTCAGCCTTTTAAGTTTTGATATGTAGTGTCTTCCCATTATTCAAACCCAAGTAATTTCATTTTTTTAAAGATTTATTTATTTGAGAGAGCACATGAGTACAAGCATGAGCATGAGAGAGAGAGAGAGAGAGAGAACACGAACCTCAAGCAGACTCCGTGCTGAGTGCAGAGCCTAACATGGGGCTCCATCCCATGACCCTGAGATCACAACCTAAGCCAACCAAGTGTTTGACACCCATCGACTGTGCCACCCATGTAGCCCCAAACCCAAGTAATTTCAAATTTTTTGATTTATAAATTATGCAGAAGTTTGGTTTCTGATTCCATGTAGGTTTTACCTCCCTTGCTTAGTCTAAAAGTTGTACATTCTGTTTGTTTTCTATAGTTTTCTTAGCTACTAAAACACATTTAGAGTCTAAACTTTTTTTTTTTTTAAGATTTTATTTATTTATTTGACAGAGAGAGAGAGATCACAAGTAGGCAGAGAGGCAGGCAGAGAGAGAGAGAGGAAGAAGCAGGCTCCCTGGAGCAGAGAGCCCTATGCGGGGCTTGATCCCAGGACCCTGGGATCATGACCTGAGCCGAAAGCAGAGGCTTTAACCCACTGAGCCACCCAGGCGCCCCTAAAGTTAAACTCTTTTAAGAGAACCTCTTTTCCAACAGAATCATAGCACACTGCAACTGATTTGCCAATCCCTCTTGCCAATTTATTGTGTTTTTATTTAGTATTTTAATTCTATCATTTTTAGTACCACACATTAGACATTGTTTCTGTTTTGTATAGCCAATGTATCTGCAAATTTACTAAGATTCTAGCTTAATAATCCATTTTACTTCTCAGATCTTCCATTTGGGACCATTTCCTTTTTTTATCTGAGTGCATCCCTTAGAATTTTCTTCAGAGCAGTTTGGTTGGCATTAAAATTCCTCAGGTTGTGTTTTGCCTGAAAATGTTTTTTTTTTTTTTAGAAAGATTTTTATTTAATTATTTGACAGAGATCATAAGTAGGCAGAGAGGCAGGCAGAGAGAGGGGTGGGGAAGCAGGCACCCTGCTGAGCAGAGAGCCCGATGCGGGGCTTGATCCAGGACCCTGAGATCATGACCTGAGCTGAAGGCAGAGGCATTAACCCACTGAGCCACCCAGGTACCCCGAAAATGTCTTTAATTTATCCTCTTTAATGATATTTTTACTACATATGAAAAATTCTTCCATATATGTTCAAATAAACTTTCATGTTAATAAAATATTCTTAGACAACTGAAGATATAACTCCACTGTCTTTTGGATCCTATGTTGTTTCTGAAATGTCAGCTTTCAGTCTAGTTATTTATACAGATCTGTTTTGTCTTTCTTTCTGGCTGCTTTCATTATTTTGTTTGTTTAAAGTTCTTCAGTTTCATTATGAAATATCTACTTATAATTTCCATTTCTTTTGCTTGAGATCTTCTGGGCTTTCTAGATCTTCAGTTTACTAACATCATTCAACAATTCTGGAACTTTTTCTTTTGCTTCTCATCTATAGTGGAATTTTGGAATTCTATTGAGAGCAGCTTAGGTCATTCCCTTAGACTCATAATCTCATTTTTATATTTTCCCTCCTCTTTGTCTCTTTGAGCCATATTCTGGACTATTCAGATCAATTTTCTAGCTCACCATTGTTTTCTTCAGCTATCTCTTATCTGTTTAATGCACTGAATTTTTAACTCTTACTTTTATATCTGTCATCTCCTGAAATTCCATTTCCTTATTTTTAAAATCTGTGCAATTTATAGTCTCTTGTCCTTGTTCCTATTTTCAACACTTTTTTTTTTTTTTAATATTTTATTTATTTGACAGAGAGAGACAGAGAAAGTGAGAGAGGGAACACAAGCGGGGGGTGGGGGGGGCAGGGAGCAAATTTCCTGTGGAGCAGGGAGCCTGATGCGGGGCTCAATCTCAGGACCCTGGGGTCATGACCTGAACTGAAGGCAGATGCTCAATGACTGAACCACCTAGGCGCCCTCTATTTTTAACACTTTTAAAAACATTTCTGAAAAGTTAAAATATTTCCATTTTTGGCTGACAAATTCAAGAATGAATTACTTCTAGGTCGCACTCCACTGCTGCGATTACTGGCTTTTACTCATGGTGATTGTTTCCTTGTGTTCTAAGTGAATGCTGCCTTTCTCCCAAGGGGACTTTTGTTTATTCCTGAGACTCACCTAGAGTTATGTGGGATACTTACACTGCCATTATGCTACAAATGAAAACCTCCTCTAATTTTTCTCTCCTTTCCCTACGTTTCTCAAAAGAAATCACTTCCCAATGGATAAAAATCAATGCTGGCAGCCTTTGGTATTACTCTCCTCAAAAGGATCACAAATTGGATTATTCTCACTTTGGAATTATGAAGAAAGAATGTGAGAAACAGGCTGCTGAAGTATCTTACAAATCACATTCTCTACCGCTTGCATCTAGGTTCGACTTAAGGAGGATTTTTATTTGGCTGTGAAAGTACATCTGGTAAGAAACGTTGTACCTTTTGCAATTTGGTTCCTAATCCATCCATATCTGCTCCCAGCATTATTATTTCAGTCCCATGAGGATCAACCCTACCATCATCGAAATGCACAAACCTGTGAGGGTCATCTGGGTCACAGTTAGGAAGAAACTGAGTGACGGCTTCTGCCACTTCTTCATTTGATAAAACATCCCAGAGTCCATCCGTGGCCAAGATCAGCACATCATCTGCTCCATGCTCATATCCGGAGAGATCGTAGACTCTTACCTGAAAAGAATGGGAACATTCCTACTTCAGAGGTAGGAAGCGCATTATTTCCCACAACAAATGCGCTTCTGAATTCCTTTTTAGTTTCCCCTCTAGCCTAGGGGCTTTTAGGGACACACTCTAAGGCACTCTAAGGTGGTTGTACAGCCAGCCCTGGGGCTGGGGTAACCTCCTTCAGAGACTTGCTGTATAGATATATGGGGCTCACCAGGTGGGCTTCATAGTTGACAAGGAAGAATGGATTGGAAATGCAATGCCGGAGACATAGCTAGAACAAAACCTATGATAAATACTGTACTAGCCAGAAGAGCCCTCGGAGGCTTGCCTCCTTCCTTCCTTTGCACATCCATTCCACAAATACTTAACCAAGGGCCTGCTCTGGGTCAGGTGCTCTAAGTATAAAGATGGATATCAGTTCCCTGCTTCTGGGCTCTGTGTGCGGGGCAGAGAAGGCCAGCCTTGGATCCCCAGTAGGTCCTCTGTGTGTATTTGTCTGGGACTGAGGAGACGCACTTGTTTAATGGGCTCACAGGAATCACTTTTTGGTAGACCCATTTGAGACTCTAGGGGCACGACTCCTCTCCTGTAAGGACAGGGCTCAGAACTATACTCAGATATGAGAGGCCTCAGTCGAGCCTCAGTTAGGAAGGACGCATGCTGAGTCTGAGTCTCCAAACTGTATCTTGGCAAACGTGACGTCTTTCCCTTGCCCCTAGTACCTGGAATGACCTGGATATTTCAACATCCACCCATTCTTTGAGAAGAACAGTATAACCCTGACAAAAACTAGAAAGAATAAAAATGAAACGGTATTTGGGTTAGGTCGCAACTCTATTTTCACCCAACTCTGGCAGCAAAAAAGCTCGGGGTTTTCATTGCCATTCCCTCCTAATTTGGCAGAACCAGCCCTGTGTGCACCACCCCATGAGCTAAGGACAAACGCAGGTCAGTGTCATCAATCTTCTACTTCCTTCGACCCCTCCATTTCTCTCTCATCTTCTAAAAGCAAGCCTGAGTGAAAGCTGTAGGCCAGGGGAGGGGCAGGGAGAAGGAGGAGGTTGGAGTTTAAGCAGCCGTGTGCCCCGTAACACACAGTCGGTGTTAGGTCATCGCAAACCTACAGAGAATTCAATTCTAAGAGGCTTTCAGACTGCTCAAATCCACATATTTGAAAGCCAAGCCTCCTACAGTTTAGAAAGGTTTGCTCAGGCCTGTGACACCCTGACATAGGGCAGTCCTGTGGACTAACAGCCTCCATCCAGCAGCAAAAAACAACAAAATACTACACACCTACCCACAGAGCCCTTGGAAAATGAGCTCAGATGAAAAGCAGCCTCCAGGTACCACGCCTCTGTGGCCTGCTAACTAGGTGGTAACAACTAGCTAATGGCCCAGTGCGAGGCTCACACTCAGGGGAAGAGAACTCAGGGGTATCCTGGACTGCCTTTTAACACTGCCTCAAAAGGGATGTCCACTTCAAGGGTAAGCTTACCTCCTAGAGAAGGCACTGTGCCTTTCGAAGCCAAATTGAAGAAAACAACAAGGGGAATCTTTAGTTTATACCAGACTGGAAAATCCTGAATGCCAGAATTCTATCTTCGGGCCACTGAACTCATGTGGTCCAGTTTTCACTCCATGGAAGCCACCAAATCCCCTTTGGTGTATTTTCTTGTGACTCCTGGGTGTCACAAATGTTACAGCCTAGCCTTCTCAAATGCTAACGTACCTAGGAGTCTGGTGGGGATCCTGCTAAAATGCGGACTCGAATTCAGCTCTGGGTGTGGCTATAAAGGCTGCATTTCTAGCTTACTCTCGCATGATGCCAATGCCCTGGGTCCCGGGACCACACTCTGAGTAGTGAGGCTGAAGGGGATTCCTACTGGCCCAGTCTTGTAAGCAAGAGAATCTGGGGCTTGGTGGCCTTTGTGATGCCTCCAGCTTGTCCTCTGAGGTAGGCTTTAGAGAGGACAGCAAATGTTGGCTCTGGGCTCACCAGTCCTGGCTCACTGGTTGTTATTTCCAGGATGGAATGATTCTGCTAGTTTCTTACTGGGGTATATCTACAATACATTCCTGTGATAATCTGAACTCCATAGAATAAAAAAAGATTATGGGAGGTGGGGTGATGATGTCAGTCATCCCAGTTCCAGTCTCATGCCTGTAGCTAAGTAGGATATTCTATCTGTCTTCCAGCCCCTTCCAAAAGAAAGATTTCTAGGTCTGAAGGTAACATCCATTTAATTTCAGGACTATTGTAGAGATCTAAGTTGTGTAACCTTAAGTCATCCTGCCCGCTACTCAAATGGAAATCTAGCCACAGAATGGGTGTGGATTGGTGCACAGAAACACGTTAGAAAATGCTCTCTTCAATACCATCAATAAATTGAATCCTTCCCTAATTCCACTGTTCACATTTCCACACACAGCTCTCTAACGCAGTTTCATTAGCCAACATGAAAATCCTTTCAAAACCATTCTCAAGTATTTTTAATGTAAATAATAAAAAGCTGGTCTCAACCCTGTTCCCCGAGGTACTCCCCAATTAACATCCTTTTAGGTTTTTATTGCTACCCTTTATTTCCTGCCCTTTAGCCAATTTCCAAAGGACTCTGCCAACTTTCCACTTACAACTCGTGTCTTATACATTAACCTGTGATGCAGAACATTTTGTGAAAAGGCTCTCAGAAAAACTGGGCTGCAGCACAGGACAGCCCGCTGCATGCCTATCCTCCCGGCAGCAAGGGCTCCAGAGGATTCTGGCAGGCTCTGGACTACTGACCTCCTCTCCCTGAAGTTGCCGTAGGCCTTCCTCTATCAGACCACACTCACCTCTCAAAGTTCCCTCTTCCATTCTGTAAATAGCTTCTTGATATTCCAGGAAGCCTCACATTTAACTAAAGGCTCTGAGGCTCCCCAGGACCCAGACACCAGGAAGTAGTGTCTCTGTGGGCCCCAGTAGGGGAGACATGTACTATGCAAATGCCTCTGTCTGAAGGAGAGCTGGGGGACAAGGTCAGGGCTTCTTGTGGCTCCTTCCAATGTTCCCGGCTGCCAAGAACGGAGAGAAAGGCCACAGGAATTGTTGAGATTCTTGCAGTCTTTGAGAGCAATTTAATTTGAGCAGCTGAGAGACAGGGCCACCTAGAAGCACCTTTATGTGTTTACTGAGCACTTACTATGAGCCGACTACTTTTCTAGGTACTGCAGATACAGCTATGAAGTCTCTCACAGCTTCTTTGGAGGGTGGGAAGGGGAGAGGACGAGGGAGAGAAACAATCTTCAGCAGGCTCTATGCACTGGGAGCCGGATGTGGGGCTCAATCTCATGACCCTAAGATCATGTCCCAAGCCAAAATCAAGAGTCAGAGGCTTAACCGACTGAGCCACGCAGGCGCCCCTCAGTCCCGCACAATTTCTACACTAGTAGATTAGACAGACACACAAACTCCAATGTCAGAAGAGGATAGGTGCTCTGAGGAAAAGTTGGAGTAAGAAGAATGACAAGATGGGGTCACTGAGTGACAGACATTCAGGAGGGCACATGATATAATGAGCACTGAATGTTACATGAGACTGATGAGTGATTGAACTCTACCTCTGAAAACAATAAAACATTATATGTTCATTAGTTGAATTTAAATTAAAAAAAAAAAAAAAAAGGAAAGAGAGTCCTTTTAGAAGACCTGGCTATAGCAGGCCTCTCCGGGAAAGCACTGTTTCAACAAAGATCTGAACAAGGGAGGTGACTTCCCACAGGTCCCTTCCTGTGCCTCCTGTTCCTTCCTCTGGATGCCGTGTTAGACTGGGGGTGCACTGCCCCCCTTTGCTGCCATCCTGAAGGAAACCAACAAGCAGGGTCCACTCCTCTTCCCTGGTCCTTGCAGTCACAAACCTGCACACCCCCCAGCATAGCTCTTCCCCAGCTGTACCTGTTTGGGTCCCCTTGTTCATCTCTGCCACAAGATCATGCTCAAACTCTCCTATGCTTAAAAATCACCTGGGGTTGGGGCGCCTGGGTGGCTCAGTTGGTTAAGCAGCTGCTCAGGTCATGATCCCATGGTCCTGGGATCGAGCCCTGCATCGGGCTCCCTGACCAGCGAGGAGCCTGCTTCTCCCTCTTCCTCTGCCATCCCCTCTGCTTGTATACTCTCTGTCAAATAAATAAATAAATAAAATCTTAAAAAAAAAAAATCACTGGGGGTGCTCACCAAACAACTTGAGATTCAAGGGCCCACCTTTAACATTCTGATTGTGTCGATCTTAGCCCAGGCATCAGCTTTAGACAAAGGCCAGGTAATTCCAATGCAAGTGGTGGGGGAGCCTTGCCTTGGAAACACAGTTAGAGGCAATAAGCTCCTCAAGGGGCAAGGTCTGAGCTGTCCTCTCTGTTTCTATCCCCAGAACACAGAACACGGAGTTAGCATTTGGGAAGCGTTCAATAAGCAACCAAGAGAAGCATTTGCCTCGTTGCATTTACCCTTGTTCTGCTGAGCATGAACACACAGTGACTTGGGCCTCTTCTCTCCCTTCCCCAAACTCACCCTCTGGCCAGAGATCCCACTTTGCATTTCTTCTCACGCTTGCAGTATTTTTCGTAGTAAGTAACTAGATCTTCAGGATGTACTTGCTGAGACAAAGAAGAAATTTGAGGAAGGGAGGAAGAAAAATAATTCCGCGTTGGAGATCTATTCAGAGGCTGCTTTCATCTCGTGATGGAGTGGATTTGGCTTGTTACCTCTGCCCCACAGTCACCCAAATGCAGTGTGCTGAACTTAATGGAAGTCGCAGACTCTCTCCTTTTCCTTCCCTGTCCTCACTGGAGCTGCTGACAAAACACTCAGTGTACAGGAGCGAGCAGGAGGGAGTCTGGGGGCACAGAAGAGCCTTGGCTAATGTGCCCCTGAATGAGCCGAGTGCTCACTGCTGTCCCTGGGCCCCCTGGGCAGAGCACTTAGAGATGTCCTTAGTGTCATCACTGGACAACTGCGGACACAGGTGCTTAAGACAAGCAAGCTTTCATCCAGTCCCACCACTCAAGGCTTGGCCCCAGGCTGCTGCTTCAGCATTTGTGGAAAATGTGTGCTCACCTCTCGGCTCTATTACGGAGGAAACTTTGGTGGCATGTTTAGACAGGTCACATGGGTGTAAGCCGATGCAGGCTTCTCGAAGCTACTTTTAAAAAAGAGCCCATCAATTCTTCCACTTGTCAGATCTGGGCTGCTTCTCTAGGATGCCCTCGCAGCTTTTATAGCTTTATCAACTCTGCAAATTCGCCTTTTTTCCCTCTGAAGCACTCAGCAGAGGCCCATGAGCTCACACAGCTCAGGCCTGGCTTTTTGGGAGGAACAAGAGCCCTGCCTTTGGGATCAAAAGCCCCCACTTCAGGTCTCTGTTTCTAAGCAGCTTTAGGACTTGAGAGAAACCATTTATCTTCTTTTCTTTTCTTTTTTTTGTTTTTTTTGAAGATTTTATTTATTTATTTGACAGAGAGGGATCACAAGTAGGCAGAGAGGGGGAAGAAGAAGGCTTCCTGCTGAGCAGAGAGCCCTATGTGGGGCTCGATCCCAGGACCTTGAGATCATGACCTGAGCCGAAGGCAGAGGCTTAACCCACTGAGCCACCCAGGCGCCCCACCATTTATTTTCTTTATGTTCTATTTTCTTTATGTTCTCAATCTTCTCATCTCTGAAATAATTGTTTAAAAATTGAAAAAAAAAATGATAGCACTTGCTTCACTTCTTTCACAAAGCTGTTAGGAAGATCAAATGAAGTGACATGGAAGGAAACCAAAAATTCTAATGTACCACATGTTATTATCTTAGGGCACTGATCTCTGGGCAGTCCACCTGAAAGTAAGCTAGTCTGTGGAAGGAGAGGGTTCACAGTGGGCTCAAGGGCTTTGGAGTTCAAGTGCAAGTCTCTTTTAAAATAACAGTGATTGGGACTCTCAATAGTGTTCTTGGCAGGAAAGCCAGATGGTTCCCAAGATAAGGATGCTGACAGGTGGTAGAAAATAAGGAGAGGACAAAGTCTTATCCTCTATACCCCATGGAGCCAACTCAAAAGCTCAACCTAGAGAACTGTGAATATGGTACTTGTACCAAAAAACCCCTAAAACTCCACCATATTTCCTGTGGTCCAGTCCTATGAACCAAGCAGGTTATTTCAATGCTGGTATTCTGGCAAGCCACCAGGACAGCAGGCAGAGTCTCTCTTGTGACCCTATCTACATGGTGTCATGAAACACACATTGAATTTGGTGGCAAAAGACTCGGGTTTGAAACCCACCTCTGCTCCTTAAAATTTAGGCAAAACCACTTGGTCGTTCCCATTTTCAAAGTCTACTGACCACCTGCGGGGAATGTGGAAGGCAGCAGTGACTCATCACATGGCATGTGAGGAGGAAGGAGCTGGATCACATGTCTGACACACTGTGGGAACTGCAGGGCCCGAAGACTGGGGAAGGGAGAGAGGGTGGGTGTGCTTGGGTGGCTTTATACCATCTGGTTTGGCCACAGCACTGGATTTTCACTGAGGAATGGTGAGGGAGAAGACATAACCTTTCAAAACTTCAGTGTCTCTGTAGTGAAATGAAGGGTTAGGATGTGGTGGTCACTGGGGATGCTTATGGCATTAATGTTCTCTGACTCATCATAGGAGGACTTAGGGCTGCATGTGACGGGCCCCATGACCTCGGAGCATCTGATTGCAAACGCATCAAGGGACATTTAAGTATTACAAATACACTGGCTACCCACGCTCCCCAAAAGGAGCCGGCAGTTTGGGCTGTGGGCATAATTTTATATTTCAAATATACCACAGATATTCTGGTGGGTTTGCTTTTTCTTTTGCAGTCTGCAGACAAAGTAAACATGTGACTTTCGTGGGTAGATACAACTTAATAGCTGAAATGTTTCTATACCAGCGTAAGTATTAGGTAAGGAGCCTGAAGCTGAGCCCAGTGCTACTGGCTGGCCACTCTAGCGGGAGGCTTCCGTTTTCTCCTCATGAGACCAGTGCTTTGCAGCTCAGTGAGGTAATAAGCTATAGGAAGGAATTTCCTTTACATGCTGGGCTACTCCCATGATCTACTCCTTTCTTTGGGCTTCCACTGGCTTGTGCACCACAGAGTAAAGGCTTATTGAATGAATGGCTTGAATCTAGCTTATTGATCATCTGAGGAGTAAGTTTGTATTCATTAAAATGCCCATTTATAGGGGCGCCTGGGTGGCTCAGTGGGTTAAAGCCTCTGCCTTCGGCTCAGGTCATGATCCCAGGGCCCTGGGATCAAGCCCCGCATTGGGCTCTCTGCTCAGCAGGGAGCCTGCTTCCTCCTCTCTCTCTCTCTGCCTACCTGTGATCTCTCTCTGTCAAATAAATAAATAAAAATCTTTTTAAGAAATGCCCATTTATAGAGCTAAAGGTCAGAAGAAACCTCAGCCTGTGAGTGAAGGCATGTGCAGTGTAGGTGGACTGAGTTGTGTCAACTCCAGTGAGGACACACACAAAGTGACCATGTGTCCCAGTGTGCACGAGATAGTTTTGGTTCGTGCTGTTTTCCCAGCATAATTATTAAAGATGTCCACACTGACTCTCAAAAATGTCCTAGTAGAGAGGGTAAGTCATATCATCACCAGACAAATAAGTAACAAAAGGACTGCTACTTCCGGCCATTGGGACCTAAGAAAACCACATAACCATACTGTTATTGCTGCACAGGACTTTTTGCACCATGGCAGGATTTCAGAGATCTCCAGTGAGCAGGAGAGTGAGTTACTATGTATCTCGCCTCAGGAGAGAAGACAATGTGTCTGATCACACATGGTCCAAGAACACTCAAATAATAAACCAAATATAAACAGATGTTAAAGACTGGTCTTCAGGGGTGCCTGGGTGGCTCAGTCAATTAAGCGTCCCACTCTTGATTTCAGCCCAGGGCATGATCTCAGGGTTGTGAGACTGAACCCCACACCCAGCTCCATGCTTGGTGTGGAGCCTGCTTAAGATTCTCTTTCCTTCTCCCTCTGCTCCGCACCTCCCCCACCAACTCTCTCTTCCACTCTCAAAAAAAAAAAAAAAAAGGTCTTCAAACATCACAACCAATGATGCCATGCTTGCCTATATGATCTGCTGAATGGTCTGGTGGCCACTGAGGTATGGATGTCATTTTATGTCAGTGAGATCACAGGCATGCATCTTCTTTATACATAATTAAATCTGTTTTTCTTTTTTATTCTTATTTTTTACATTAAACTGTACACCCACATGGAGCTTGAACTCAGGACCCCAAGATCAAGAGTCTCATGTCTACCAACTGAGCCAGCCAGGCATCCTGGGATTTGCATTTTTAAACCAACTTCTCAAACTACTCTTCTGTGTGTAATGCTATAAATAAATTCCAAAAAAAAGATACTACATGTTTAACCGAAACATTCAAGTGAAATTATTATTTTTTAGAAGGGGATCAGAGCGAAATAATCTCCAATGAGAAAAAATATTTGACACAATAGAGAGGTTGGTTCCCTTGTGTGACCATAAATTTTATGAGTTGCCAAGCCAGAATTTTTGGTGTCAAAGTAAATGTCAAATTCTGGTTTTATTCAAATAGCTAGTTACTTCCCAAGTCATTTCCCAATGGAAACAAGCCAGGAAAATGTCACATGCACACATACAAGTGATTTTTACAGCTAGACCAGAGTGAGATGCAGATAGAGGACAAGCGAAGTCATGGATTCTTTCCTAGATGTAGGGTCAGACAGCCCCTCAGTCAAATAAGAGCAGCTTCTCTATACTCTTAATGCAATTCCCTGCCCAATCCCACACACATTTTCAAAGTGGTGGTGGTGGTGGTGGTGGTGGTGGGAGGGGAGCAGAAAGCCTCCAAGAATACAGCACCCCAACTGAAAAGATGCATGAGATGTCGGCTGAAGGGCACAGACTTCCAGTTATAAGACTAGGGATACCAAGTACAGCATGGGAACTGTAGTTACACGTAACCTATAAATGCTGTGTAATATATATAGATGTGTATATGAATATACATTTTATGTATATATGTATATGCATAAAATATATACACATCTATATATATTACTGTATTATGTACTTAAAGGTGCTAAGAGAGTAAAGCTTTAATATTCTTAGCACAAATGAGAAGCAGTAATGATCTGATGTGACAGAGCTATAGTGCTAATTATTTTGTAATATACATACACAAGTGCATCAGATCAACACATTGTATACTTTAAGCTTATATAATGTTACACATCAATTGTATCTCAATAAAACCAGAAAAAGAAAACTGCCAAACACAACTGTTCTAGACTACCAAAGCATCCCTAGATAGTATATGTGCTGCCGAAGCGAGCACAAAGCATCCCTAGATAGAACTCGCCATTTTTCTTTTGTAGGAGTAGCCATGGTTTGTGAGGCCTGAAATTTATAAAATTTTAGTAGCTCTTTTCACAAAAAAGAATACAGAAACAATTATGAATAAAACCACAGATATTAATGTGTTTATTTAAAGTGAGAACAGCACCTGAAGGGCTCAGTGGGTTGAGTGTCCAGCTCCTGGCTTCAGCTCAGGTCATGATCTCAGGGTGGCAGGACTGAGCCCCATGTCAGGCTCTGTACTCAGCGGGGAGTCTGCTTAGGATTCTCAATCTCTCTCTCTCTCTCTCTCTCACTCTGCCCCTCCCTCCTACATGCACACATGCACTCTCTCTCTAAAAAAAATAAGTCTTTTTAAAAATAAATAAATAACATAAAAATAATAAGAGAAGAAGGGGCACCTGGGTGGCTTAGTCATTTAAGTTGCGTCTCTTGGTTTTAGCTTATATTATGATCTCATGGATCATGAAATAGAGCCCCAGGTCAGGGGCATGCTCAAGCAGGCAGTCTGCCTGTAAGTTCTTTCCCTCTCTCCCTCACCCTACTCCTCTCTCTCAAGTAGATAAATAAATCTTTTTTTTTTTTTTTAATGAAGAAAGAAACTGTAACAAGTTCCTGAACCGTGGAAAATGAGGTCCCTTTCTTTTGAGCAATGTTTACAAAGAAATGATTCCTGACTGTAACCTTGCCTCTCCTCTCCACCTAGAACATTCTACCTTTCGTAGCAATAACCAGAACTCAGTAAGGGCTGGTCCAAGTGAAGAACCCTGTTAACTTATGTTTAATTAGCTTCTTTGTAAATCTGCCTCCATACTGAGAACTAGATTACCTCTGTTAATTAGCTAAACAGCTAACTCATCAATTTATATTAGTTTGCACTGGAAAGACAGATGATTATTACTTTAATATTCAAGATTTCACAGCAGGGAGGGTATTCTACAGAGCTTCCAAGACGGCCTCTATCAATTCCTGCCCTCCCTGTACAAGCACGCTGTTTCACCCATGAAAAGATGGATTCCAATGTCCCTCTCCCCAAATATGGACCAGCCTTAGTGATGTCCCTGATCACTAGTATGTGGCAGAGATGATGGTTCTAAGCCTTCTGAGGCTAGGGTTTTTTGTTTGTTAAGATTTATTAATTTATTTTAAGGATGGAAGGGCAGGGAAGGGAACAGAAGGAGAGGGAAAGAATCTCAAGCGGACTCACCACTGAATGCAGAGCCTGATGGGGGGCTCAATCTCTCTACCCTGAGATCCTGTCCTGCGCTGAAATCAAGAATCAGATGCTTAACTCACTGAGCCACCCAGACACCCCTGAAGCTAGGTCTCGGTTTTTTTTTTTTGTTTTTTTAAGATTTTATTTATTTGACAGAGAGAGATAGTGAGAGAGGAACACAAGTAGGGGCAGTGGGAGAGGGAGAAGCAGGCTTCCCGCCAAGCAGGGAGCCCCATGCGGGGCACGATCCCAAAACCCTGGGATCATGACCTGAGCCAAGGCAGACACTTAACAACTAAGCCAACCAGGCACCCCGGGGCTAGGTCTTAAAAAGCCTTATAACTTCTGTTTGGCAGTCTTGAACCACTCACTCTTGAGGTGTTTTTTCTCAGAATCCAGCTGCCATGCTATGAAAAGCCAAGACCCCATGAAAAGGCCATGTGTAGCTGCCTCAGCCAAACTTCCAGCTGACACAGTCCACTGGCTATGTCAACTACATGAGTGAGCCATTTTGGACTTCCAGCCCATCTAGTCTTCAGATGACTCTAGCCCCAGCTGACACCCAACTGTGACATGAGACTCCCAGACACAACCACCTAGCTGAGCCCAGCCAACTCACAGATCTATGAAAGGTAAGAACATACAAATATAGATAATACACTGTTCTGTCAAGACTCGGGGTTCTGGGTTTGTTCGGCAGCCCACAGAGGCACAAGGCACTGTAGTGTGAGAGATCACTTCTAGGCCCTCTCCCCCTGTGGAGCTGGGGAGATGGGATGGGACACTGGGCTCCCCTGGAGTTTTCTCCTTGATTTCCATCTGTGCATAAGCATCACTTGTTTCCTTTGCTCCTGTCCTCCAGCAGGCAAATATTAGGAACACCACTTTCTGTGGGGTGAGGAGAAGAGAGCCACAGCTATCCAATGGGTAAATTTAATCTGGGTAGAGAAGTCCATTTTGGTCTGAAATCCAAATTATAGTTTCTAGTCTAACTTTATACTGGTTATAATGTTATTTTCATCCCAGGCACTGGTGGATATGTTTTTAATTGTTCAGAAAACTCAAAGGGGAAAAGGTATAAAATTAGGTTTCTTCTTCAGTCCCCAATAAGCAACACCTTTCCCTTTTCCTAGGCTAGAAAGCAGTGAATTATTAATTTTTAGAAAATTTCACTCTGCTTCATCCTCTAAAACAGCCATGTTTTTGTTACATTTTTCTGTTGCAACGTCTCTTAGATGCACCTTGTTTTCATTTACGCAGTCCCTGTCCTAGCTTCCATCCTCCTGACAAAGTTTCAGTCTCCTATCTGCCTCTCCTCACCCCTCCACCACCCCTGTGCCCCCATCTATGTGCTGTGACAGGCTTCCACCAAACATTTATCATGCTATTCCCCTCACTTAAAGACCTTACCTACTGCCTTGGGCCCAGCTCAATGCCCTCCACAATAATTAGTTTATTATAGCTCATAGCCCTTTGAGCTAATCTTCCAAACTCAGTGACCATATAAGGCAAATTTTACTTCACACCAGACTTACTCCTGCCTCCTGTTTTTTTGTTCTACTTATCTTATTCTTCTTCACAGTATGATTCCCTCTCTCTTTTCGGAATTCCCCTAGTCTCTTAGGAAGCAGGAATCTCAGTGTATATGGCTGATGATTCCTTCACTGGTCTCACATTCCAACTTGCCCCCAAATTCGAATTCTTTTGAGGACACGTTCCCTAATTTTTGGCTTAGTAAACATGATTGGACTCATGATCTCTATGTAAAGAGCCAATGAAATCTTGTGATCTTGATGGAATCAGAGAAAGAGCAAGGAACTAATACTGATTCTGGCTAAGTTCTGGCTAAGTACTTTATATATGTCGTTAATTCGTTCTGTTAAGTTTCTGGGTATAACAGTGCTACTGTCCTCTTTTTATTGAAGAGGAAGCTGAGATTTAGGTAAAGTAACTTTCTCAAGGTCACCCAGCTAGTAAGTGAAGAGACAGAGCTTGAAGTCAAGACACTGACCAGTCTGAGCTTCTAAGTACTATATGAAACCACCTCCTAAGGTATTTTTGAGGGAGTTAGGGAATTTTTTAAACAAGTTTTTCCTCCTCTACTACCCAAAGATATTTACTGATACCATTTTATTAAATGTCTTTCATGTGCATATTTGTATACACACCTGCATACCTTTTTACTAACTTAACGATCATGCTCTTTGTATATACAACCATATTCTGTTTCACTTAATACAGTATAGCTTTTTCCCACGTCATTATGCATCAATGTTGTTTTTTACGGAATTGCAGAAATTATACAATACAATAAAACATGCCCCTTCCCAAAGTGCAACTTTGGCTTGGGGTATGAGAAGCTATCAAGAGGACTTTAAAAGTTAAGATGACAACAATGAGATCTTAAATAATGTTCATGTTTTTGTGGGAGACAACAGGAGAGGCCCAAAGAAAAGGGTCGTTCTCTCTTACTATGGATGACTGAGAATCCCTAAGTAGAAAGCCTTCCAGAACCTGGTGGGGAAGGAAGACTAGCATTTCCTGATCATCTCTGGCCACGTGCCAGACCTTGTGCCAGATAGTTCCACAGATGTTTTTCCTTGCTTTTTCTAGCACCTTGTGAATACAGGCATTCTCACCTCACCTGAGGGAAGGGAAAGGCAGGCTAACATAGTGTAGGCCACATGGGCATTGAGATATTGGAGTCTAAGGTCTTCTTTCTCTTAGAGAAGGCGGTTTCAGATGAAAGAAAAAAAAGATGAAGAACAGCAAGAATGAGCTGAATGAGTCAGCCGAAGTAACAAAAAAACAGCTGACAGGAATTCTGAACACCAAGGAAAGGAACAATGAAGCCAAGAGAAAATGGGGCTCCTTGTGGTTCAGTCTGGCAGCGGTGGGAGGAGGGGATGTGGAGTTGAGGGAGGGGTTGGCTTTGCAAAGTAGTCCCCACAAAGAAAAAGACCCCGTTCTTCCAAGAGCCCAAAAGGGGGCTAACAGCAGTCTTGAAGTGCAGGCTGGAAAGCAAGTAACACGAAGAGGAACCCTAGCTCTAGCCAGGGCCTGTTACAGGTCAGAGAGGAGCGCAGAGCAGAAATGCTGGAAGAGAAAATATGGAGAGTCTGGGCTCAGGGCCTGACTCTCCTGATCCTTTCCTTCTCCTCTTGAACTCTTTTGGGACAGTCGAAGAAAGGTGACTGCTGATGAGCTTCACTGCGCAAGGATGTGGGAGACCTGGCTGAGGCTTTCCCTTAGGTGGGGAGAGGCGGCTCTTCCACTGTGACACGGGGAACCATGGTGCTGTGGACCAGACAAGAGTCAGAATGCCTCCACATTTGACGGTCAGGCCAACGCTCGGTTGGCGGGGGCCCCTTGTGGAATTCATTTCTTGGCCGGAAATCCCTGCCTCAGACCTTGGAAGACAGGAGGGAGGCTCAGCAAGCCTGGCGGCTGCTCTTTGGGTTTGGCAAACTCGAGATTTTTCCAGCGCCTTGTGTTCTGCGAAACCGAAAATGTGTTTGGCTAGAAACCCTTCTCTAATTTTTAAACCCCTGAGCATTTTTTACATAAATTTGATACACATGTTTTTGTCTTATTTTTATTTAGCTCATCAAATCAAATTAGGAGCTACAATGATGAAGGGAACAATGCTGATTTCCAAGAAGATTTTGGACCCTTTTTTTTCTTAGAACTAAATCGCATTTTCTCCGCAACTGTTAAAATTACCAGACTGAGCTGGATTTGAAATTTAGAACCCAAATGTGAAATGAAGATCCATGCTTGGCAAAGATGAGACATAGCAGGGGAATGTTTTTAGGAAGTCACAGTTAGAAAGCCAGGGTAGGCGTGGGGTGTGAGGTGAGGGGACGCAGGCAGGAAAGAAGGCCGTTACTCTTCTTTAGATGGTTTAGTTCAATTTACCTGGCTTTCCAAGCTCCCCCAAAGAGGTCCATTTGCCATGTCTCCAGTGTTGGACTTTATCACTAGCACCCAAGGAAGAGGAGTTTCTACCCCAAGACAGGGGGTGAGGGGGTCTCCCGTACCTCTCCATAGTAGCCAACTCCAGCTACTCCTCCTCTTCTCTCTAACCTCCCTCCCTCTTTCCTGGTTCTGGCTAAACCCTCTCCATCTGGAAGCACTTATCATGTACAACAATTTTAATCTCATGCAAAGGAATCTTCGGGTCTACACTACATACCCATTAAGCTAAATTATACGTGCACAATCTTACTTTGCACAATTCTGTCTGGCCGAGACTGGCATACACCAAAGGCTATTACTGTCTTTCCCAATTACTTTTTCTAGTACGCCATCATTTTCTACAACTTTAGTCTGAGGCCAATAGTACCTCTCTGAGAAACCTGAGCCACTGAGGGCCCAGGATAAAGATTCTCTTCAGAGCCCCTTGAACCTATACGCAGAGGGTCCCTTAGACACTGTCCAGAGACATTTCTTGGAACTCAGTTTCTCTCCCCTACAGACCCTCATCAAATTATACAGACCCCGTACAAGTACCATCTTGTTATTTCGTGACTGTACAACTATGGGAGTCACAACCAGGGGAGTTATTTCACTTCTTTGCAGCTCAGTTTCCCCATGTGCAAAATGGGTATAATAGGCATATGGACGTCCTAGGGTGGTTGTGAGGATCAGAATAGATACTGTGTCCAGAAAACACATGAAGTTGTCTGAGCCAGACCAAGTAGTTAATCTGTTACGTTACTTGTTATTACAGAAACTACATCTTACTGAGCTCTACACCTTTTCTAAGGGCACTTACATTTTTCCAGAGGTGGGCGGTTTCCTTCTAAACACCCCGCCCACCTGTCTAGTCCCTCACCAATGCTGAACCAACCAACCCGTCCCTGCAAATCAGCATCACTCTAGATAGGTGACACAAGGTTTCTGATCAACGGACTGGGCTTCCTCCTCAGTCCCCAGGGAGTCTCCCACGCATCCCCAAGTTTTTTTTTTTTCTTAAAAGATTTTATTTATTTATTTGATAGACAGAAATCACAAATAGGCAGAGAAGCAGGCAGAGAGAGGAGGAAGCAGGCTGTCCGCAGAGCAGAGAGCCCGATGCGGGGCTCGATCCCACGACCCTGGGATCATGACCTGAGCCGAAGGCAGCGGCTTTAACCCACTGAGCCACCCAGGCGCCCCCACATCCCCAAGTTTTAAACCCACAGTCTCTTCTTCGGAGCCACGGCAATAGAATGATCAGAGGATCTATAATCTACCGGGGCAGACGTCATTCTCCTTCAAGTCAAACCACTCCTCTTCTCACTCTATACAGAAAGCACAGGCGTGTGCGGAAGGGGATGAGAAGGTTTTCACTCTGCTTTAAGAAGCAACATGGTTAATTAGTGCTTTCCGAGGACTTCCCCCCAACCCCGCCCTCACCGCCAAGAACATGAGTCACACTTCATCTGTCCCTTTTGCAAAGTAGAAAGACGATGGCACCATTTAATAGGTCTGACAAATGCCTCTCTCTCACGGGGGGACATACATAGAGTCCATGAGTCCAGTATGTATTGCTTTCCTGCAGCCAAAAGTAGTTTTAACAATAATTCGTGGATCCTGAGGTTGGCCGGAATAGAAAGATCAGGGATCCACAAGTTTTTGGAGCACCCTGGACGCTTTATGGAGTATTGTCCTCATCAGGCAGAATTGCTGGGAGGCCTAAAACAGAGACATCTAGGGGCTCTGATGAATGGTAGTTATTATTTCCACCAGGCTGATCTCATCCGAAATCCTGGGTGATATCAGGAAAGGTGTATGTCTTCCAGGCCTTCTACTTACTGGAGATTGTCCCCTCTGTGACTTCCAGAACTCATCTGGCTACATGTATTATAAATGCCAGCGTCAGCAACAAAGACTCCAAAAGAACCACTCTCCCTGGGACGCCTGGGTGGCTCAGTTGGTTAAGCGGCTGCCTTCGGCTCAGGTCATGATCCCAGCGTCCTGGGATCAAGTCCCACATCGGGCTCCTTGCTCGGCAGGGAGCCTGCTTCTCCCTCTGCCTCTGCCTGCCACTCTGTCTGCCTGTGCTCTCTCTCTCTCTCTAAAAAAAAAAAAAAAAAAAGAACCACTCTCCCTGCTCACAGCCTGGCCAAAGGGGTGGGCCTACATGGCTGTTTGTGCCGACCGAGGACTCTGAGGTAGACAAGCTGGAGGGGCAATTCATGGGCTGGCTGGGCAGTCACTTGTGGCCTGGTATAAAAAGGGAGTTGGAACAGTGAGATTCCTCTCTGGCAATCAGGAATCGGGAGAGTGAGAGACTGGGTTGACTGGTAGCAGAGACAAATGGAACATCACTGGCCACAAGTAAGGGCAGAACACCCCCATTAAGGTGACAGACTCCCACTGCTGAGGCTCTCTGGGGGTGCCTTGATTCCAGAAACCCCTACCATAAAGCCTGGCTAAGGTTCTTCCTGTGTGCACCATAAACATCTCTTCTATTATAATTATAATAAACAACTCCTCTTCTGAGTTAACTTGAGTGGATTTTGGTTTCCTCCAACAAAAAGAGCCTTCAATAAAACAGCATCTACGCTTGGGAAGAACACGCAGATGGAGCTATGTTTAAACATTCTGGGCAATTCCGGGGCAAGGCATTGCTTTAAAAGGTAATTAGACAGAATGCGAACACCATTGGCTCCTGACTCACCTCTCCCTGGCTCCCCTCCATTGTAAAAATTGGAAAAGCTGGAGCTCTCTCCCTCAACCTTCCTTGCAGCCTGGGGAGGTCATGTGACACAGTTCTGGCCAATGAGATGCAAGTGCACAAGGGAGTCTCTATTGGGGCAGACAGGCTGCCTGCCTTCTCCTTCCTGCCTTGCATGGAAAGGCTACGCTTGGAGCAGCTGCCACCATCTTGCAACCCTGAAGTGAAAGGCAGCAAAGCCGGGATGCCAGTCCAGGCACACTGGAGGGCATGCACCCACAGTAGCTGCCACCAAGCTCCAGCCTGTCTGCTATGGGAAAAAAAAAATAGACCCTTAACCTATTACTACTTAGATTTCTCTACAACTTAGAACCAAAATGTTTTCCAAAGATACACCCTGAAACAGAACTTGACATTGTTTCCTCTATCATATGAAACATAGGTTTTTGGCTTTTTTAAACATTAGTTTTAGGTGAGGAAAAAAAAATTTTTTTAACCAAAAAGATGACAACTTATTTTCCAATTAACTTCTGTAAACATCAGCTCAATAATACAAATTCTACAGGCAACTAAAATCAAAGAAGGGATAAGGTATATACACGAACAATGATGCAGTAAGGCAGAAAGTGGAAGATGGTAAAAGGCAGCTGCTTTACACAGGCCTGCAGGACGGTATCACCTCTGGTCAGGGAAGGGAGAAATCAGGGAAGTCTCCACAGGAGACTTTGGATGTTTGGAGATGGGGAGAAAAGGCATTCTAGTCGGAATAGTCTAAGCAACTCTGGGAAACTGAAGATCGTGCACAGGAAGGACACAGTAAGTTCTTTCTGGCTCGTTTGGGGGAACAAAGATCAAATTTTTGGTCCAGAAAGTCAGACCAAATTACAACATGCCTCAAATGCCAACCAAAGGAGTCTGGGCTCTATTGTTATAGGAACGGGGTGAATTGAAGGTTTTGGAACAAACTGGAGTCAGAGTAACCTATTTGGGAACACTTGCCTGATGATAAAATGTGGGATGGACTGAAGAGGCAGGAATGCCATAAGGGGGCTGTGCAATGCCCCGGGCAGGGAGTGAGGGGGATGGGAACCAGGACAGTCAAAGTGTGAATGGAGCGGGGGTAAAAGGAACACGGCACAAGTCTCTGTGACATAAGCTGGCTACTGTCTGCAGATAGGGCGCGAGTCACGGTAGGAATCACGCAGACCATTGTTTACTGCACAAAACAGAAACAAAAAACTCATACCGTACCTCTGGAGCTGAAGACAGGAATGGTTTTATGTAGATGTTGGAGTCATGCACCTTCAGGTCATGGTCCCCAAGTCCCCTGGTCACTCCAATAGTTGCCATTACTCGGGCCTAGGGGTATAAGCAGATGGTCATCAGAAACACTCCCACAGACAGAGAAAGCACTCCTGTCACAATGTAGCTGCCACAGGTGAAGAGAAGCAATCATTTTCCAATTCCTTCTGTCCCTTTCCATGTCCCCTGCTACTAACTTCTGTGGGTAGCTGTTTCTAAGGAAGGGCTCACCAAGATCACTCATGAACTTAAGGAGTGATTGTCCTACCAATGATCCCAAGTTTAATGGGTTGCTGCTGTCTCTTTTCAGCTTTCTTTTGTAGAGACTGGAAAGAAGGGTATCCGGGAAACTAAATCCAACATGTGTGATGTCTACAGCTACTGAAATCAGTTCCAATCCAATCC
The DNA here is from genome assembly GCA_003697995.1 of Taxidea taxus jeffersonii. Lineage (NCBI taxonomy): Eukaryota > Metazoa > Chordata > Mammalia > Carnivora > Mustelidae > Taxidea > Taxidea taxus. Next base: position 114,197 of record ML101299.1, on the reverse strand, counting down.
AATGCAATCTGTCCATCCATCCGTCAGTCAATGATATACCCACCCTACGAGAACTCACTGAACACACCAGCCATGTCTCCAGTTCCTGCTAGGCACTACTGAGAGATGCAAAAAAGTGAGTGGCAGCTCCCACCCTCCCAAAGCTCACATAGTGTACTTCATGGCTAGAGAAAACAAACTCTTTGCAACTCCCCAACCCGGCCTACTAACATCCCCACGAATTCCCTCTGGGTGGAAAGGAGCACAATGTCACTTTGTTAAAACTACAGAGAGAGTTCAGGGTTGAGACCTGATCACCTGTGCTTTCTCTAAACAGTTCCGGTTTCCCAAAGCTTTAAGGAAATAATACTATTTATACTAATGCCTACACAGTCAGCCTAAATATCTCCCGGGATGCCAGCTTTGACTTAGCCAAACATTTACTGAGCACCTACTATGTGCAGAAGTCATGCTGTGGGGACAAATATCTAAGGACTGTCCCTAATATAAAGGAACTTGTGAAGAGAGATAAAATATGTAAAATATGGCCAAGTGCTGAAAGACACAAGCACCATGGGTTACAGGAATTCAGAGGAGGCAAACATTCTGCTGAGAAAGTTTCCTGGAGGTGGTGGCATGACAATTTTGTGCAGAAGGATGGGTAGCGTTGAGCCAGGGAAGCAGAGAGGGAGGGAGTGAAAGTCATTCTTCACAGAATGGAGCTCAGTGGCCTAACACTGGGACCATCAATAATAAAACCAACGTAGGGTCACGGTGCCAAGACCTGGGCTTGAATCCTCACTCTACTCTTTGGGTAGTAAGAATAACTTGTAAAGACTAAGAAACAGTACAATTTAAAACATTAGCAGCATTTTCATCCTGTTTTCCTGAAAAGGCTATGGATTTTGGAGCTGGTTTCAGATGAGAAGACGGGCAGGTATACATTAAAGTGGAAATGAAACCATGACATATTTTTTTAAAAGGCAAGAATCAAAGGGCATAAAATGCAGGCATGTGATATGAAGCCTGGGAACCTCCGGTCAGGCAGGCTGCAGAAACACTCTGGTCCACTAGGGAGCTGAACCAAGTCTCTACTGGTTAAGAAGTGTTCAACTCTAAGTGTGAAAATTCCGAATCCCCGGCGGCCCTTCTGCTCTCTCCGCTGTAATGGCAGCTCCTCTGGCTGGAAAAGCACAGGTGGGCGTTTTTGTCTAAAGAAATCTGATGTTTCTGCTAGTTACTGAACTTGTTTACAAAGTATGTAGGTGTTACCCACACAAATCCTTAAAAGCATTGGCAGGAATAAAATGAGAAGTTGTGGCTGTGGCAGTCTTCCGAAACTTCTGGGTAGGTGTATGCAGACAGGGAAGAGAAACCCCTGCAAAGGATCTCGACAGAACTGACGTGATGCAGCTGTCAAGATTTCGCAAGAAATCATGGATCCCCTGACAGGGGTCTTGTACTGCTTCACCATGGAGCAAGCCCAGAACAGACGGGAGCCACACGGGCTTTTAAATAGGCCATCAGGTATGATGACAGAACTTGCCAGCTACCTATCACAGAACTGTCAAGCCCTAATTAACTGAAATGCTTGGGGAACATGATGTCCAGGTGAAATGAACATTTGCTGAACTGGGAAAGCCCCTGGCTCCTTTACCTCTTCTTCTGACCATCTTCTAAGAACACATTCGTCCATCTTCCTCTGGTATGGGGGAAAGGATACGATACGTAACGGAAAAGTATATTGAATCCTGATGCCTTTATGGAAGGCCAGCTGTGTGTCAGGTACCAGACTGGGAAGGTGCTAGGCATACAAAGGGAACAGACGGTGGCGCTGAGCTTACTGGAAATCACTGGGTACGGGAGGGTCATACTGAGACTCTGAGCCCCACAAAGCACCGCAGCTAGAGGCACAGGTCACAGGGCTGAGAGACGTGCAGTAATGGTACCCATCCTCCTGACGGGCACACGCAACACTGTCAGGAGCAGAGTCCCCTCCCGTCGTGATTCTCAATCAAGGATGGCCCATTTCCATGAACGGGGAAAGTTCATTCAAAAAAATGATCCCTCTATGAATCAGAAGTTCGTGTTTCACGTCCCTCCACGGAATGTCTCCTTGCACTGAAATCACGCCTACACTGAGCCCAAACCTGAACCCATGTGCTCCCCCACACACGCACGTTCAGAGGCCCAAGCATGCACGTGCACACACTCACACACACAAACACGCTCAAGTTCTGGCCATAAAGGCACCCTTTAGTTTTATTATGAGTCACTTCTTCCTCCAAAAAACTATCAGATATTGGAAAAAATTCAGCTGAAGATTCTTAATGTGAACATATTTTTCACTTCTAACGGGAGCTCTCAGCAGAGTCTGAAGTGCATTCATGTTCAGAGGAAGAATGCAATGACTCAGAGCTGTTTGTTCTTACTGGGAAACTGTTTCAAAGCTTCCCCTCATCTCTGGTCCAGGACGGCCACGTCCTCCAGCCTCAGCTTCCAGACCAAGATGGACAGACAGCCTTTCTGGGCTGCACAGCGTTCCTGCCGCTCAGGGTGTGGTTCCGACTGGGGCCCTGGGAGCTCGTGATCAAGGAGTTTTGCTAGCTCGCCAGGGCTCTGGTCCACGGGATCCTAGGGCTTCATCATGGTGGAGCATGAACGTTCTAGAAGCTGGGAAGCGGCCATGGCTCCACATCTCCTACCACCCCTGCCTGGCTGGCTGTGGGATTCTGCGGGAGCCGATTTCTCCTCAAGTCTCAGCGGCCTCTTCTGCCAAATGGACCTAACACGGTGGGCTCGGCCTGCCTAGTGGCTTGTCAGAAACACAGGGAGATGAACTACGTGCATGCGGTCATGGTTAAACACTGTAAAAAGTTCCTCAGATAGATCTGAGAAATGGAATGTTATTTTCATAAACTGGACTTTTGTCCCTCATGCTCACCACTCCCCTCCCCCCACCCCAACCCCTGCCACTCCTCAGACCCTCATGACAGGAGGCCTGAAGGAGGATGGAAGGCGGTATTCTTTCAAGCTGTCAGGGCTATAAAATGCCAGGCTGCTGAGTGGGGCGCGGGGACCGCCACGGGCGGATGGAGCCTGGCTCTCTCGGTCGGTGGGGAGTGCACATGCCTACCTTCTTGCCTTCTCCATATATAAGGGGAAACTTCAAGTCATCATCCTCAATGGTTTTGTATGCCCTGTAGGGGGATAAACAACATTTAAAAAAAGAGGTTTGCACTCAATTAGTGACCTGCTGCCCTGATGGGTAGTTCATTTTCCCGGACGCTCCATCACTCACCAGGCTGCCAATCTCCCTGCGCACGGAGTTATTTTTCCTCCAGAACTGTGTATGGGGACACATAATTAACCAACCAGAAGCTATCGACTCTGTGTTCGCTTGCAGAGGGAGAAAAGAAGGCAGCTACTCAGACTTAGCAAGAAGCGGGGAGGTGGGTTTTGTCCTCCGCATTTGTGCCTGCGTACTATGAAATGGCCTGGCAGCAGTGACAACGGTTCTGTCATGAGTGGAAAGCTGAGAAACAGCAGAGCTCAGAGACCGATGCAGAATGGGACTGCTCCATGAGCTGGTTCTGACCTTCGGGGGTTGTTTACACCAAAGCAACCTCTTACTGGGATGGCTGGAGAAGAAATATTTAGAGCCTTTTTGACCTCGGTGTGACATTCAAGGTTGGCAGAAAATTCTGTTTCACAATAGCTATTAAATAGCCATTCGACACACGGAAAGAAAATGCAGTTTATGCTTCAGTGGTTTATTCTAGATGTGGCTGTCCAGATGCCTCTGCATATACCGCGAGGCCTGGCTAGGCTACCGGGAGAGGGAAAATGAGGTCTACATCTTGCCATTTTGCTCATCAGGAGTGAAAAAACAAACAAGCTGCAAAGGAACAGGGCATCTGATTACTAACTAACTGTACCACCTGGGCAAGGAGCTCCACTTTTCTGGTCTCAGTTTCCCAGGCTGTAAAATGAGGATAATCGCATCGGCTGTAACGAGCTTAGCACAGAGCCTAGGAAGTACTCATTCAGTAGTAGCTATTACAGATAACGAATACTTGGCCCACCTGCTCCCCTCTCTACAAATGGGGATAGCCCTACCTATTCACCACCTTTCAAAGAAGTATCAGGGTCAGTACGTAAAACCTGGGGTGGCTTCTACAAGGTGAGGTGTTAGACGCAAGATGCTTCTCTAAAATAACGTCTGCTGAGGGCATGAAGAAAACGAGTTTGTGATATGGGCTCCCAGTCTTGGATATATACAGGCAACTTGAGAATGAAACTGAAATCAAATTTATGGAAGCTCTCAATATACAAAAGAATGCAACCCAATTCAAGGAGAGTTCAACCCCAAAGCAAATGCAGGGAACACCCTTATTTTCTGGGAAATTATTTAGGTAAGTGGTTCCTTCCCAAGGGATCAGTGAAGGTTGGGCACCAGATGTGCCCGGGGCTCCTGGTTCAGCCCTGGGCGAGCGGGTGAGCCTCCCTGGGCCTCAGGATCCTCATTAATCAGAGAGAGGAAAACTGAGATTTACTCATGGGACTGAGGATTAAGAAGGCCTAAAGAACTTGACGAGCGTTGGAAGTCTTTAGCACAGTGCCCAGCACAAGCTGAGAGCTTGATAAATGGCAGTTGCTCATACTGCCATCAAGTGGGCCCAGAGGTACTCTAGGAATTCAATTAAAAAAAAAAGAACTGTACTACTTCTTTACCCCCATCTACCAAATTAACACGAGGTGGAAATAGCTACTTTGATGTTTTTACAGTCACATGAACTATTTAAAACGCTTTGGTACACAAGTCATTTTAGGGAACAAATAGAGTTATTATTAGAACACACTCAGCTTGGGGAATGAATGAATTCTTAGACCAGGGGTTCTCAATCCTGGCTGCACATGGAATCACCTGGGGGGAGCCTTTAAAAATCCAGACACCCAGGACGCCCGGGTGGCTCAGTTGGTTAAGCAGCTGCCTTCGGCTCGGGTCATGATCCCAGGGTCCTGGGATCGAGTCCCACATCGGGCTCCTTGCTCGGCAGGGAGCCTGCTTCTCCCTCTGCCTCTGCCTGCCACTCTGTCTGCCTGTGCCAGCTCACTCTCTCTCCCTCTCTGACAAATAAATAAATAAAATCTTAAAAAAAAAAAAAATCCAGACACCCAGGTCACAGCTCAGAACAATTAAATCTGAACCTTTGGGGACGACAGCCAGGCACTGGCATTTTTTAAGCTACCAGGGGATTCCACTGTGCAGTCAAAATCGAGAACCCCCACTATAGACCAAGGGTCATTTGCTAATATTGAACATCAGTTGATCAACCAGCTTGATCCTAAAGATGACAGACCATGTGGCTCAAGGGACAGGAGGGACATGGCCTGAGAAAAGCTCTGAGGTGGGCATGAGCAGGGCTTGGGGACGGTGGACAGGGATGTGTGGAGAGGAGAGGCCAGACTCAGAGGACACAGGAGGGGGCGGGGCCAGGAGGGGGACTGGGGCCTAAAGACTGAGGCACAGGAGTTGGGGATTAAAAGGGAAGCAGAAGGCAACAACTCTAGCACCACTGACTGGAAATTACTTAGAGCTCAGGAGAGATGGGCTAAGAGCACTCTTAACAGGCTTGAAAGGCAGCCAGAGAGCTGTTCTCAGATCCTCTGAAAGCCCAGGCAATCAAATTTTCTCAGGGCAGAGACCCTCAGGAACATGAAGTCTGTGTGACCACAGCTCTGAAAGACAAATACTCCCTTTGGAGTTGTCACCAGGGCACATTCTAATATTTTAGTTGCTATTTTTTCCATCTTCCAAAACAACAAAAATATTAAAAATGAAAGAACAACTTTGAAAAAGGTTTTTTTTTTTTTTGAAAAACCATCATTGGTTTCCAATCATGTAAGAGCCCTCTCCCCTGTTGTCACCAACGAATGACAAGGGTGAGTAACTATAAATAAAGAGGTTCAACATGCTCTCCCTCTCAGTCCTTCTGCATCCTAAGCACAGGTACCAGATAAAGCAGGTGGACTTCCTTTCCCGGTTAAAATCTGGACTAATAAAGAACAAAACACTCTAGAGCTCAAACCAGTAATGTGATTAAAGTCTACATACATGAGCTAAAACCACGACAGCAGCTCTGACTCACCGAACACCCACATGCCACACGCTGGGCTTGGGGCTGGCTTACTGTGTCTCAAAACATCTCTTAAATTCTGCAGTGTTCTACTGGACAGATGAGGAGACTGAGGCTCTGAGAGGTTAAGTAACTTTCCCAGGACCACACAGCATCTTAGTGGCCTGAAGCTAGACTCAAACCTTCCCAGAAAACACATCAAAGAAAGGGGACGTCAGGGCTCAGCTCTCATGATCTCTCATTCTAGCTGAAAAATCTGCAATGAGACCATTGTTGTCTACCAGTGGGAGAAAGGCAGGCACTGGACGATGAAAATGTGTCTTTGGCCAAAGAAGAAAGGGAATTTTCTGTGTGAGCAGAAGAACAAAAGGTGACCATGTGGGGACAAACCAGAGGCTACACGGTCCACAGGGAAGATGGCGGGAAGTCAGGGAAGCACCCACGTGTGCCCACCAGACATTTCACCACGGCTACAGAGCCTGCCAGAGGCCTTTCCCCACGGACAGCGGGCCTCCTGCAAACGTGTGTCTGCAGGTTAGGGGGCCACCCCTGTCCATATCTGAAAGCCCTTCTGCTGTTCAAATTGCATTCTAGTTCATGCCCAGGCTGTAGGCTTGACTCTCCCCTTCCAGCTCAGCCTTGGCTGCCTCCTCCTCTGCTGGGGGACACAAGAGGAGGACAATGGTTTGCAGCTGGAGCTCCACGAGAGGGAGTTACTTGATTCATAGAAAATATCTCTTCCTTTGTATCAGATCCCATGATTTCACAAATTCTGATTCAATTTAAAAACTCCAAAAATCAATTACTCGCTAGTTTTTACAATAATATAACTGACCAGAGATCATATTTAAATAATTACTTGTTACAAGAAAGCAAAACTGAAAGGCTTAGAAAAGACTTTCAGAATAACTCTTATTTGGGGCCAATCCTTAATGAATATTTATGGGGCCAACTGACGGAAGAATGAGAAAAAAAATTAAGGCTTAAAAAGGGCTCAGTTAAAGGGCTTTCCCTAAGTGGAGGCAAGTTTCATTAAGCAAAGAAGTTTCCATTAAACATTTTTTGAAAAATGATGGCTTCCCTTGCAATGTGGATTTTGCAAAGCTGGAAAGAAGGCATCACTGGTCCAGACATATGGGAAGGAAAAGCTCAGCACTGAGAGAGACTGAGAGGCCACTAAGTCAGCTGTGTCCCAAGCGTGGAAGTCCCTCCAACACCAACACGCCTCCTATGAGTCCTTGGCCTCTGTCACAGAATGGACTGCTCTGGACAGTCACAGTCCTGGGAGCTCGGTGGCATGCAGCAGCACCTGATTCTGTTGGAGAACAGCCCTGGGAAATTCTTTCTTAAACCCCTCAGTCAGCCATCGGTGTATCTCCAAGTCCTCTGACTCCTAAGGTATGAGGGAGGCCCTGACTGTTCCCATTTCACCCCTCCCTCTAGAATGAGGCTTGCTGCCACCGAGTCGGTCCTTCTACCTGCTCACAAAGGTCCGGATGCTCTCCCATCCTCCCTGATGACTTCGGCCAAAGTTCACAGGTGGCTCCCACTCTTTCCTGTACTGTTATACTCAGTAATTTTAGATGTGTGGATGATGCTTCTGGAATCCTGACTTTCTAACTCCCAGCCTATTTACTTCCTGATAACCTTCTTTATGGCTCTCCAACACCCTGGTCATGTGGGCTGCACCAAGGGCATCCTCTCCTCGGAGCCTCCCACTACGAGCCATCCCTCCTCTCCCACTGGCTTGCTGGGGCTCCCAGGCCACTTCCGCTCCCAGGTCCCGGCACTCTACCTCCCTCCTGGCCAAACACGTTCATCCACCAGCCTCCATCATTCGTGATAGTTCTTTTGCATCCTTCTTTTGCTGGCAGCCTAAACTTCCTCATCCACTTTATCTTCTAGTAAGAGGGAAACACAAAAGGAACTCAGGGTTTCGTTTGCCGCCATCCTACTGGATAGTCAGCTCTACCTTCCCAACAGGTCCAGGACCTTTGCTGCTGCCACCGTCTCTGGCCCACACCATGGCGATCGCCTCACCAGGCCAGCCTGCAATTATTGGGGTAAGAGCAGACAGTGCCAGGACCTGGATGAAGCAGTGAAGGTGCTGGAAACTGCTCGGTCTTGTCCTTTATCTCTATTCTCAGAGCAACCAGGGTAATTATTTTAAAATGTCAGAGAGCGTCATTACCCTGTTCAAACCCCCCAATGATTTCCCCATCATACTCTAAATAAAAGCCAAGTAATAAAATGACCTTCTTTTTTTTTTTAAGATTTTATTTATTTATTAGCGAGAGAGAGAGAGAGCAAGCACAGGCAGACAGAGTGGCAGGCAGAGGCAGAGGGAGAAGCAGGCTCCCTGCCAAGCAAGGAGCCCGATGTGGGACTCAATCCCAGGATGCTGGGATCATGACCTGAGCCGAAGGCAGCTGCTTAACCAACTGAGCCACCCAGGCGTCCCTAAAATGACCTTCTTTAACATTGCTCCCCTCCCCCAACTTTCCCCTTCCCCTTCTTGGTTTTATTTTTGTCCTTGTCATCTACCCCCACCTAACACTTAAAGTGTTTTACTTCCATGTGTTTATTTTCTCTATTGCTCCCCTGCAGCCCTGCCCCACAGAAGTTCTGTGAGGACAGAGACTCTCATTTTGCCTCCTGTGGTATCCCCGGTATTTAAAAGAGGGCCCAGTGTGTAGCAGCTGCCCAAGAAATATCTGACTCTGTGAGCAAATCAGTGAATGCCCATTACCCCGGGCATTGTGTTTATTCTGCCCTTCTGTATTTTTTCGTCCTACACATATCCACAAAACAAACGCGAAGCGCCTTCCGAGTCTCCCTGCCTGCTCTCTGGGCCTCAGAGGTGCTGCCTGTGACTGACGCCCACCCACGGGCATGTCCCTTGGCTGCCTCCAGTCTTGGCTGGCTCTACGCTGCTCTCTGCAATCTTTTAGACACATTCTCCGAACATCTGAGCTCAAGAGGTCCCTGTATGGCCACACGGATGTCCTTTCCCCCTCCTGATGGGCAGCCATTACAAGACTCTTCCAGGATGAACACATCTTGTCCACGGTCAGTTCCATAATTGTTTTCAGAGAAAGGTTTGCCTGTATTTTCGGTCTGGCCTCGAAGCCTGCTAGCCAATCTCCCACAACCATTTCTCTTTTAATTCATAAGCCTCACTCTTCAGCTTAAAATTCCCCACTGGACAACAAGGCCCTCTGTGATTTGATCTTCACGTGCTGTTCTGACCTCCTTTATCCCTCCACCAGGCTCTCCCAATGCTACCTTGTTCAATGTCCCTCAACCATGCCCCAGGGCCACATTGTTCCCTCTGCCCAGGCCCTTCTTCCGGGTCCCCCAAACTGCCTCCCGCACATCCCTCAGCCTTCTCTGAACCACTCCTGGCTATCATGCTGTGGCTCTTCACGGTGCTTCCACAGCGCAATCTCAAGCTATCTGTTTACTAATTTTGTTTACTTCTTTCTAGCCCCCCAGCCCCAGGACATTCACTCTGTCTTATTTGCTGCTCTAGCTCCTGTCTACACAGTGGAAGCACACTGTGGATGTGAAGCTGATCTGAGCTACGGGGATGAACAGCTGAATGAAGGCGAGCATTCCTCCTCGGCACGCAGGCCTCCTCTAAGGACATCACAAAGTCCCAGCTTCCCCACTCATCTTGCCTTCACGGTAGGCCTTTTTATGGCTGAAATTCAGGGCCAAGTCCAATCGGGGATACCTTGGACTGGTGTCTATCTCTTTACATTAGAATTTTAGGTTCACCTTTATTACCAATATATAGCAGTACACAGTCATAAAGTTATGAAAAAAATAGCACTTATGATCCTCTTGCCTATTACTTTTTCCCGATGATTCCTAAGTTCCACCTCCAGAATGACAGGAGTTTTTTGGTCACGTGGTTCCCCAGGGCCTACAGTGTTACCCAGACACCTTTCTTCCCCATTAGCTTGCTAAAGCAAATTTCCCACTAAGAAAGTTCTTCTGTGCCTCAGCCAGATTTCTCCATTCCCAGCCAGAGTCCCCACTCGGACATCTGACCCATAGGCCAGGGACCTGAAGTTCACACTTTGGCACAGTCCACATACATCACTTCCCATGATTTTTCTCGCCCAGATCAGGACTTTTAATTAGAAAGAGGGACAGGGGGCGCCTGTGTGGCTCAGTGGGTTAAAGCCTCTGCCTTCAGCTCAGGTCATGATCCTGGGGTCCTGGGATCGAGCCCCACATCTGGCTCTCTGCTTGGCAGGTAGCCTGTTCCCTCCTCTCTTTCTACCTGCCTCTCTGCCTACTTATAATCTCTGTCTGTCAAATAAATAATAAAAAAATTTAAAAAAAAAAAGAAAGAAAGAAAGAAAGAGGGACAGAAATACCACTCATTTCCCCGAGTCACGGTTCCCTTAGCAATACTTTAAAGTCATTTAAGAAGAACGTGACCCCTCTGGGACTGCCTAATCCCAACAATCCACTTGTATGACTCCAAAGACACACAGCCAGTGAGTCACATTCTTCCACTAGCTGACCTCTCACCACAGCCTGGGATGCCTGTCCTCCCCTGGGAAGCTGAGTTCCTAGATCCTCCCTTCCTCCTGCTGGGGTCTGGTAGAGAACGTCAGGCCTAGAATCAGGGATTCTGAAGTCACAGCTCAGTCTTCAAGTGACCTTGGCAAAATCCCTCAACCTCACTGAACGTGCTTCTTCAGCTGGATTCTGCAGGAGAAGCTGCAAGGACTGAATGCAAAGATGCCTGAGAAGTCCTCTGTTTCATTCAACTGTGGCCCTAGGGCCCTTGTTCTTTCTTCACTGCTTGTGTATCACACAGATAACTGGGGAGCACGGGCCAGAAGACAGTAGATCCCCACGGGAAAACTGCTTCTTGCTGAACACCCAAGACGCCCCAATTCATACTTTTCCTACTGCTGCTAATGATAACAAAGCACAAAGGACAGCGCCTGTGCAACTTTATGCAGAGAGGTCCACTGTTCTGATTGAAAGTAATGAATCAGAGACTCAGAAAGATACCTCAGAGCTAATAATCTGCAGGGGATGCTTTGGGCTTGGTCTCCAATAGGCATAAAGGAAGCATTTCCCTCCCCTCTCAGCGAGAAGCTAAGTGCCCCTTCAGGGAGGAAAGTAAAAGCCACAGGAAGTCTCATTTTGCTCCCAGCAAAAACCAAGTCTTAGACAGGGGCACACTGCATAGGGGCTGAGCAGGTCTGGATGGAGGATGGTGGGCAGAGGCGTCTAGGTCTTTGGTCCCCACTTCTGCTTCCTACAACCAATCTCAACAAGAATTTGAATCCCAGGAGGCTGGGGAGGAAACACCACCTGGGCCTGGCTGGCCAGGGGCAGACACATGCCTGGAGCCCAGATGCCACTCATGGCTTTTAAGAGCTTGGCACAACCCCAATTCAGCAATTCACAGAATCTGCAGAGGCTCTCCCCTGCCTTGCTTTTCTCCACGCCCACCCCGCCCAGACCTTCCTGGAAAAAGCAACACAGAGCTGGCCGTCACCTCATGCTTCCTTTTTCCTGCCAGCCATCTGTATTTCCAAAGGAATCAAACCCAAAGCCACAGAGCAGTAAATGGAGGCTGCTTCCTGCTCCTTGAGGAGGCCCTGCACAGGGCAACCCACTCTCCCTCTTCACCATAAGAGTATCCATGTGTTTCCTGTAAAGGAACACAAGAATATTTTGTCTTTTATTAGAGCTTACTTTTATTTTTTTAGTATCTTCTTTCAAAAGGCCTTTTGGTCCTAGTTTCAAAGACTTACGGTTAAGAAATCTCCCAGAAATTTCTTAAATTTATCTCTGGGTCAAATCTTAATACGCTGGGAAAATGTCACTAAATTGTCAGGGAGGAGGATCTGAGCCAAGCTTAATGAACTCGGGCTCAAGTCAGTGGAACAAGGATGTGAGGCAGCCGTTGTGGCCCAGGGTGAGCTGGAAAAGGCTGAGAAGTATCCTGTATCTACCAGGTGGCTTGAGGGTTCAGAATTCTCCTTTAAGATATTTCTGGGCAGAGGGGCGCCTGGGTGGCTCAGTGGGTTAAGCCTCTGCCTTTGGCCCAGGTCATGATCCCAGGGTCCTGGGATCGAGCCCCGCATCAGGCTCTCTGCTTGGCAGGAAGCCTGCCTCCCCTCTCTCTGTGCCTGCCTCTCTGCATTCTTGTGATTTCTGTCAAATAAATAAAAAAATCTTTAAAAAAAAAAAAAGATATTTCTGGGCAGAGCAAGCATCTCTGCCACAGAAGTGCCATTGCACAGCAGGCCTCAGTTACTTGTAAATCTACATTTGGGGGGACGGGGGTTATACTGTCATGCTTTGAGTTCCTGGATTCTGTGCTAGCAGTTGTCATCAATTGTTATCTTGATTACGTGAGAAAGTTCCTCATGGGGCCGAGCTCTACAAAGAATTGCTACCTTGTGTTCTCCTTTTAGTGCTTGGAGCCTTAAGTCATTTGAGGTCTGGAGGCCCTGAGCTACATACAAGTTGATATTCTTGTGCTAATACAGTACAATAGTCTGAATTCAACCTTAAATAATAAGCTTGAATTGTAAAAGCGTGATTAATATTTGGTGATCTAATTTGGAGGTGTAATGCTGTCTAGCTTGCATATATCTGGTTGTCTTTAATGAGACAAACAAATGAAAGGGAGAATCTTCTGGCTATCTCTCCAGAAAACTTTTTTCTGTAATGGGGCTCAAGCTCTGTTCCCTGGCATTTCAATTATCCTTGAGGAAATCCCCCAATTAATAGACCCACAACCCCTGGGGAAATGCCTACCTCTCTGCTTCCCATCACTGGCATGTCTGAACCAGATCCTGCCTGGAATTCTGGAAGCAGTAACCATTCTTCTAATTTGGCTTAAAGACTCCTCTTCCTCACACTGGGTCTGTTCAGGATAGCACAATGCATCAGAGCTTGCTCTCACTGCTCCTGGGGAAAGTCTGCTGGCTTAGAGCAGGTCTTGTTAAAGCATTTCAGGAAGCGACATTTACCCTTCCCGTGTTATACATACAGAGACTTCCTTTTCTCCTTACACTACTTAATTTGTTTAAAATGTTCATCTCCATACACTAAACTGCTTTCACAATCCACTAATGGGGTCCCTATCCACAGCTGAAAATTTGGGTAAAGGGAAAGGACCTGCTCCTAGTAGCTCCAAATCAGGAGCTCATCTCTGGACTAGATGAGAGGAATGGGCTCTACTAGAATCCTTCATGAATGTTTACTGAGCACCTACCAAGTGTCAGGCACTGGCACAGGTGCTGGGAATGTGGAGTTAAATAATATAAAGTAAAGGTCGTCCCTTAACTCAGAGGCCCAAGGTTAGGAATGGAAAAGAACTCACACAGAAGAAAATGCTTTGAGTCAGTCTTTCAGAAATGTAACTGGTCATGTGCGTTTGCAAAACAGAACGAGCAATATTTCAGGATAAATCATTCTGGATGACTTTGAGGGAAATTTCAGATTTAGAAATGATTTCTGACTCAGTATCCACTTGGTGTGCATTAGCACTCGGCTAGGAGAGCTTTGTATTCTAATCAATAGCATTTAGATCTCCCATAGGTATGAATCACAGATCCTTATTTTACGAGCACACGACATGGAATGATTTCTGCTTTTTTTTTTTTTTTGAAGATTTTATTTATTTATTTGACAGACAGAGATCACAAGTAGGCAGAGAGAGGAGGAAGCAGGCTCCCTGCCAAGCAGAGAGCCTGATGCGGGGCTCGATCCCGGGACCCTGGGATCTTGTCCTGAGCTGAAGGCAGAGGCTTTAACCCACTGAGCCACCCAGGTGCCCCTGATTTCTGCTTTCTCAGGGACCATCTATTCAGAAATGAACATGAATTTCATTGACACTGGCCTTTATATTGTATGAAACCAAGTCAATACATACAAATCAAGAAGTAACCAAAATGGACCCCATCTCCATGAATGGTGGTGAGAAAATAGCAGATAGAGTGTTCCCTACAAAGAGGGTTTTACTGCAGAGTCCAGTTTCTCTGGCTCACAAAGCTTCTGTCTCTTTGGACATATGGGTATTTGCACATGGGAGCACCAAGTCCTTCAGTGTCCCCACAGGGAAACCACACACACATCAGGACTCTACCCTACACTACATCATTTCAGCACTTCCATTCGAGTGTCTTTGAACTGGCCATATCACCTGGGGCAGAGCTCAGGTATCTCGAAGCAGGCATTAGTTAGTGCTTTCCCAAGTCTTCTGTTTTAGCCCAAAAAAGCCATGAGAATTTTGCATAATAATCATATACATAACATCTATTTCAACATAGAAAAATATCCTCTCCTACCCCCAAAATCTTCAGTTGAAATCCTCAGTCTTCTGGAATCTTCTGTTGACTTTCACATGACTCGAGCCTCAGGGTAAGAAGCACAGGCCTGGGCAATGGCTGCCCATCCTTACCAATGGAAAGAACACTATACTCTTGGCTCCAGCATCAAGTCGGCCCCACTGTTTCAGATAATGGGTGGGGAAAGGCAACAATTGATTTAACCACTGTTAAATCTTCTGCTGCCGCCTTGGCCAGAACATTCACAGAAGTTCTAACACACCCATCATCTTTTAAATTTATGTAATTATTTTTTAAAAGATTTTATTTATTTGAGAGAGAGAATGCATAAGTGCATAAGCAGGGAGAGTTGGCAGAGAAGAGGGAGAAGCAGGCTCCCCGCCGAGCAAGGAGCCTGATGCAGGACTCCATCCCAGCACCCTGGGATCATGACCTGAGCCAAAGGCAGACGCTTAACCATCTGAGCCACCTAGGCACCCCAAAACTTATGTAATTCCAAACAAGCTTGTAAGACAGATATTAACATTAACCCAAAGAAGAAAATGGAGATCACACACAATTGGAAATAGAGGGCAAGCTCACTTCCAGGTCTATCCCAAAGTGCACTGACTGGGCTCTCAGCCATCGTTCTCTGCCATCCTCTGGAGCAATGAATATATGGTAAACGCCATAAAATGTAATGATATCCAACAAAACTGCTTAATTACTAATCCTCATTATCAGGGTAAATCACACAAATTTTTAAAAAGTCAACCCCCCAACCTCCCAGGTTTTTAAAGTGGTAGGTCACACAGAAGGTTAAACATACCACCTCCTTAAGCTTTTTCTTCTCTTGCCAATATGGTGGATGTTCAAGGTCACTGTAGAATTAAGTCTAACCTGAGGCTGAGCTTTCAAATTGTTCTGTTGATAGTAAACTGCAGATTTTAGATCTTCACACTTCCGTGCCCAGTTTTTCATAGGGTGATTCAATGCCAAGTAAAAGGATTAGGCAAATCTGGGGAGGGAGTATCATTCATTCAGGATGAACAGGAGTAAGAAACCAGCAAGTCAGAGGCCCTGAGAGCATGGTTTCCTAACTATTCCATGTATGTATATGCTGCCCAGGGCCTGGACTATCCAGGTTATGGGCATAAGCATCAAGAAGGAAGAGAGACACTCAACTCAACTCTGACTCACTGTAGGCACCAACCATCTCCCATCTTCCACTGTCAGTCCAGTCCATGACCCCTCCTGCACAGAGTCCTTGGCCCACACAAGTGGACAAGGAAGTTACCATGCAACAGGAGGAAAAACAGGGGCCAGAAGTCACAAATCTAATAAAAAACCCAGGCTGGGGGACGGGGAGAGGCCCTGGCTGCCTCGTGTTCTTTAACCCACCATTTCTGCTAGCAGTTACTCAGTGCCATGGTAAAAATCTCTAAGGCTGCCCAAAGCCAATGTTCAAGGATATACAGGAATCACCTGAGAGCTTTAAAAAAAAAAAACACACACACAGATTCCAGGACCTCAGGGATTCTAGAATGCTTTTAATAATCACTCCAGAAGAAAAAGCTTCACTGTGTGTAAATATTCCTCTGCCCCTTTCGGTATGGGCTTGTCCTATAACGCACTGTAAGCACTGTGAGGGTGGGGACTGTTTTTATCTTCTTTCTGTCTCCAGTGTCCAACACAACACCCATGTTACTGAAGGAGGAATGGTTAAAACATCCACTTTATGTGACAAAGATGAAGCCCTGTGCTCTGTCCTCTAAGTTCCTGAGCACAATGTATTGCATTAGGTTGAACCTGGGTGATGGACAAAGCCGGCTCAATCCTAGTAGAATCTGAAGCCAGACTTGGTAGAGTACTACTGCTTTTACCAGCACAACAAGGTGAGGAACAGAAAAAGGAATGTATTGCCAGGATTTCCAGTTCTTACAGAAAGAAGCATGTTTAGTTGTTCAGCAAGGCACAGACTTACACCTGACCCTTGCTCTGACTAACTCCTATCTGAAGCTCAGCAGAACATGGTGGCAGGATGAACTCATTCAGGGTTCAGAGTGATGCTTGTTCTCCCACTCTGCCATGTGGATTCCTGGGGTAAGTCCAGAACTCAGAGGCTTCCAACTAGCACCTCAGCTGAATCTGATGACGGCGTCTCCCAGCTGTGGTGGGTTAGCACCGTCATGGGCCTGTCAGCTTGAAACCAGGGACACTGACTTTCTGCTCGAAAGCCTTGCGGGGAGGGAAGGGTGGCAGAGAGGAGAAAAATACTTTATCAAGCTATGAAGAGAGTGAAATTTTAGAACTGGAGGAACGCAGGTTGGACACAGGAAAATGTTTCCTTGGCAGGGTGATTAAGTACCTGGGAATTTGGTGGAGTGTTGTAGCACTCACTTCTCTGGAATTTCCTTAAAAATAGGATCTTATAAATAGGCTGAGGATTGGACCATATGTCCTTCTAAATATACTGTCAGCTCCATATTTCAGCCATGCTGTGTGTCATTTTCCTACTTTACAGAAGTGCAGAGCTCTTAAGGGTGGGAAAATCAGACATTAGTTCATGCCATCCTAAGCACTGCATTCAAAGCTCCCCGTGTTGACTTAAATCTACTTCCCTAGATCACTGGGTCCCTTCACTACCCACCCCTGCCCACACGCTCTGGCCTGCATCTGCACATCACTTACATCTGACGATCACTTGCAATGTTGTCTAGCTGATAAAGCTATATAGGACATTCCGAGGTCTAACACACTGAAACACTTCTGTCCTGCTTGGCAAATAATGAGTGTCCCAAGCCCCCACCCCCACCCCCTTGTCCTTTTCTGGTGCTCTGGACCCTCCCCTGGAATCCCTCTAGCATGGTAAATAAAGGGTTAATGCCTGGCACAGGAGGGGGCTTCTGGGACAAAGAGGGGCCATGTTGACTACTGAAACTATCTGAGGTATTACCTCTGGCTTCCACATCCCCAACACACATCTTATTTTCATCCCTCTGGGTTTTCACTTGCACTGTGCTCTCTCTTCCAACTGTCCTTCCCTTTGGCCTCAACCCTCTTAAACCTCCTCTCTTATTTCAGACTCCTGGTTCAAACACAGCGTTCCCCATGAAGTTTTCCCCCAGGCCAATTCCAATCTTAACCCCCCCCCCCCCACTGAATATCCCCACAAGGCCATTCTTGAAGGCTATTCACCTTACAGGCGTTTGTAAATAAGCTCTATATTCTGTCTTGCTTTAGTTATTTATACACAAATTCCAACAGAACTACTTCCCTTGGGTCTTGAGAATTTAACAGATTTACAGGTAAAGTGGTATTGCTCAGTACCTTTCCAGACAGCCGTTCCCTGGGCCAGCTGGTCATCCCTATGAAGCGAACACAGTCCTATGTGGCAAGGCCCCTCCTATGTGAGGGCACACTTAGGCTTCTGAGTGGCCTGGTATCCTAGCACCTTTGGTATGGCTCAGGAGGTCTACAGGGAACCTTAAAAAGTTCAGCATACAGGACTCAAAAACAGATGTAGAGCCGACGTATAGACCAAAAAATCCCGTAAAAACTAACAAAAGGGCCTTCAAATAAAACAGAAAACACCCTACCCATCAGCACCCAGGGGGAGAGGTTTCCATATTGTGCTGAGCATGTCTCTTCCCCCAGAACAAGAGCCCTACCTTCTCTGTGCTCACCTGCCACAGCGCCTGTGGAACAGGCTTGCCAGGTAAAAGCAGGCGGCACACCTTGACCTTCCATCAGTCTCTTGCTTCTCTAAACTGCCTTCCTTTTACTTTTTGGCTTCTAGCCTCCCATTACTTTGAGAAGCAAGCAACTCAACCCCTCTTCGGTTGTGGACCTCCTGAGGCAAGGATCAAACCTTGCCGACCACCTCACACCCCAGAGTATCCAATGATTAGATTACTGGGCATCTAGAGCACTTCTGACATGGCAGACTATGTTGAACACACACAACCATACCAACTCATGACATCCTATTATTAGGTACTGTCATGAATCCCACTGACACGTGGGAAAACCAAACTGACATGATTTGTCCAAGCCACACATGGGGGCTGACCCAGCCAGAAGTCTGGCTTCACACCCCTGTCCTTAACTACAGCTCGAGGTCTAACAGGCAGCCTGCAGACAATAAAGGTTTGCCATATATACAGACAAGTGCCTGTCTGCCCTGGGGGTCCTTGGTTAAAAGGACACTGGCTATTTTCACAGGAATTTATGCAAGCCCTTCCCCAGATGACAGAGTGAAGTCACCACCATGCAGGTCCTGTAGAGCCCCAAACAAGGGTCACTGGGGAAGGGGAGGAGGTACACTCTACTTAGGGGTATATGAACGGGTACCGACAAATGCTGTGACTGTTCAAAGGGTCTCAGGGGGAGAGAAAGGCTTGGCAGTAGTGTGGCCACTTTAGCCTAGTCTTAGAGCAGAGAGAGGTATGTGCGAGTGGACGATCGATAGGGAATGAGCCTGGGCATCTCTTCTTCCTCCTCCCCACGGACTGACAATGCCTGTCTATCTCGCCTTCTAACCATTTGTAAATACCTCAGAGCTTCCTCTGGCCTCATGGGCAGAGTAACAGGGAGGGGGGCAGGGAGAAGGGAGTCATTTATCACTGTCAGGAGATGGGCTGCACCCAGCAGGGCAGACTGTTCCCTGCTGCTCCTGCGGTGAGAGCCGCAAAGCCTGAGAAGCTGCAGAACATGCACGTTGGGAATGATCATTCATCATCTTGGCTCTGGGAGCCCCGAGAACAGCCCCTCCCCATATGAGGCTGACCCATTCGGACGTCAGTCTCGGGTTCCACTGGAACTTGGGACATGAGGACTTTCCGGGAGCCTGCTCCCTGTCCCAGCCAATGCCCATCCTGGACAATCCACAGGGTTAAAATCTCTGCACCGGCATTCAGGCCCCTCCCTTCTCTGCAAAGTCGGATGTCCAGATTGCTTTGGGCAATCAGAGTGTGGCCAAGGTGGCCCATAATCATTAAGTTATGAAAATACAAGTTGTTGGGAGGAAATTAATACCAGGTTTAACTAGGGAAAGGCCTGCTTTCTTGTGAAGTAATTATAAAATTAAAATGTGATATTTCTCCGGTGGGTTTAAAAAGCCTCCCCGTGAGGTCTGTGGCACAACACTAATGTCAGGATTTGCACCCAGACGGGACTGAGAAATCCTTTGGCGCTCCAACAATGCTTGCTAGTCAAGAGACACCTGAAGGTAGGTTTCCAAAGATTGGGTTAAAAGTAATTAAAAACAAAAAGAGGGAAAAGGACAGGGTTTGAGATTTCCAATTACTCTTTAAAACTCAAGAGTCAAGCCGTTATAGAAAATGTAGGCTTTCCAAGTAAGATTAATAATGGTAAGCTAATTAGACCCACAGGCATGGCCAACATATAAATTCAGGCCCAAAAGAGGGACACTGTCCCTTTAAAAAGTGCCTGGGGATCGGTGGAAAAGCTAATGAGGAGTGTCAGTTGGGGCTGCTTTAATAGGTGGTCCTCTGGAGGATAAAGCCTGGGGTTTCTGTAACGGAGCTTCTGTGCTTGATTCGATAAATCAATTTATATTATATGCGGGTGCAGCTCTGGAGTTGGCTCCATAAAGCATTCTGTGGCATTTCTCAATCTGCTTATCCACTTCCCTGTCAGCCTGCCTGAATGTGTTGTCAGAGGGCACTGAAAAGAGCAGTAAAGAAGATAGAAGCCCCATCTACAATATTTGTAAAACTCGACCCAGCAGCTCCAGACCATGCTTGGGGCTGCCTCCAGTGAATTTCTTTCCAGAAAATGCCTGAATTATTGGTAAGAAGCCCAGTGCCACGGGGCTGTGGCTCTCATCCCCGAGCTGGATTCCAGGCTGCAGATGGAGAAGAGTTCACCCCAAACAGAATGGGGAGGGTTGGAAGTGAAGATGCTTTTTCAATCAGACCCTCAGGGTCTGAAACACTCCCCCCAAAAGCAGAAGAAAAGCGAGAGGCACTGAAGTGCCCGTGTTCGGGACCAGTCCAGCGGGCAGCTGGCAGAGGATGGCTGAGGGAGGCAGACTACTGACCGGGCAAGGGAAATGGGTCTTCTTCAGGCTTCAGGCTCGCCAGCAGGCTTGCCAAGGAGTGACTATGGGAGATGAGCTGTCCCTACACACAGCAGCTAAGGCCTCTGAAGATGAAAAGTGGAGTGAAGCCCATTCCCCAGTCACCTCTGAGGCGAGCAGCAGTGGGGCCAGAAGCCGTATGTGGCCACACCGTTCCACTCACCCGCCCTATCTGTACTCAGCTGTCATTTTCTTTTTTATTTTTATTTTTATTTTTATTTTTATTTTTTTTTATCATTTTCTTTTTAAATCCCTTGCCATTGGGATGGTAACAGACAGCTTCTTGCCTGTCCTCCCCACCCCCCCAGCTAGACCCATACCCTTACATTATCTAGGTAGCAGGGGCCATCAGCAGGACTGTCTGCACTCCCCCATTCGCCAGCCACCAGCCACATCTGGCTACAGAGCATTTGAGATGTGGCTAATGTGACTTGGGAAAAATTTTTTAATTTTATTTAATTTTCAGTAATATAAATTTAAATGGCCACAGGTGGCTAGCGGCTGCCATGCTGGAGAGCACTCAGAATAGAAAAAGTATTTCCTTTGCCTTAATAAAAGTAGTGAGTACTTAGGAGAAAGTGGTGGTTGACCCCACTCTGCTCCCAGTAAGAAAATCTCTGATTTGCTCATAGTTTTAGAGGAAATACACGAGGGGGAAATGATCCTTATGTGTCATCAAGTCAGAATCATAAAGAGTTAAGGCTGCAAGAGATCAGAATGAAAGGTTACCATCACTGGAATCTTTCGAATGGAATTTGTCTTTTCCAGAAGCTCTGAAAAGCAGAGCAAAGCCCATCCCCCACCAGACACAGAGGGTGGCAGCAAGGGGCCAAGGAAGCATTTTACAAATGAGAGACTAGGTGCCCAGGGTTTGCCTAAGGCTCGGAAATCTTGGCAGAGCAAGGGCCGGTACCCACGGAACCCATCTCCCAAAGCCGTCAACTCTGTACTAAGCCAGGCCGTCTCAGGTTACGGGTCCAGGCTGTCCTCTGAAATAAGACCGTCATAAATGTTAGAAAGGCTTTGCTTAAGGAAAGAATTCTGGTGTACTTTACTCATAACCAGAACCATCTGGAAGCAATCTTGCATTCACACGATGGACTTCTCTTCCTCTCTGGCCCTCGCTCGCTCTCTACAAATCCCATCAGGCGAGGAACAGCTGCTGGAGAACCTGGCTGGACACCAGGGGTGTAGCTAGAGCCCCCTCCCACACGAATGTCCTCCTGGGCCCCCGGCTCACCCGCCACCACCCCCATGGGCCTGGACACAGCGCACGATGAACACTGAGCCCACATGAGAAAGCTAAATCACCAGCGGGCCCCAGAGCCGGGACCCAGTGCCACAAAGGCAGCTGTGAGAAACTGCTGTTTCAACTCAGTAACAGAAACGCTTGCCAGCAAATTACAGCCCGAGATGGCTCAGAGGGCTGCGGGTCGGGACACAGAGCTCACAGTGCCAGCTAGTGTGCAGCACGCAACAGCAGCTCCATACAAAGGGCCCGGGAGGAGGGGCACCGGCTCGCCATGAGGCAAGGCCAGGATTCCAGCACCAGGACCGACGACACTAGACATGGAAGGTGAGGACTGGGCTGCGTCAGGTACCACCCAGTACCGGGGGTACTGTGAAGAAATTGCCTTTGTAAATCAACCTATTGGGCAACGATCTGAGGCGGGCAAAGGGGAGGTGGGAGAGCCACGGAAGAGGCGGGTTTCATTATGAAGGTGCCAGTGACAATAACCTTTTGTCCTCTCCACATTCTGGCCTGCCAAGCTGCTCCACGGTCTCTGAGAAAGCGTGAGGGTGGGAGAGAAAAGCTCCTCGTCAGGAGGAAACACACTCATCCTTGATGATGAGACAAGGCCCCCCAGAGCTGACAGCCTCTCCCACACCTTTCTTTCTGCTACAGATGCGCCATGGACAGCTGCCATGATGCCCGGAATGAGAGCAGGCCATTGTCCTCAGCATGGGAGACCTGGTTCTCGGGGGCTCTTCCCCAACAAGAGCACCCCCAAATCACACACAGACTCTTAGGGACAAGCGTGAAGCCTCACGGTTTAATGTGTCTGGCATTGCAGGAGGTCAGACCAGGAACCAGAAAAGTTAGTGCTTCAGCAGCTCCTGAAATGCTTCATTCATCCCCTCCTCTTCTTTAAAGGACTGTCAGGGAGACAGTAATCCTGGTGGATAGGGGTCCCCCTGCTTAACTTCAGGTCCCCGCTCCAAATGGAGTAATTAGGTCTAATCTTACCCTGAAGAAAAACGGACTGTTGCATTGTATCAGAAACAGCTCTAGGGGGACGCCTGGGTGGCTCAGCTGGTTAAGCGGCTGCCTTCGGCTCAGGTCATGATCCCAGCGTCCTGGGTTCGAGTCCCACATCGGGCTCCTTGCTCGGCAGGGAGCCTGCTTCTCCCTCTGCCTGCCTCTCTGTCTGCCTGTGCTCGCTCTCTCTCTCTAACTAATAAATAAATAAAATCTTAAAAAAAAAAAAAAAAAAAAAAAGAAACAGCTCTAGGAGTCATAGACCTGGGATCTAGTTCTTGCTCGGACACTTTTGCACTGGTAGAAGCTGAGCAAAGCACCTAATCCCTCAGAGTCTCCACCTGCTCTGCTGCAAAATGGGAACAAGGAGGAGTCCTTCAGCCACAGGCAGTCCGGCGCAGGACACTGTGTGCTCCCCCAAGTAACGCTGCTGGGGTTCACATCCCAGTTCCTCCCATCCCACTAGTGATGTAGCCCTGAAACTCAGTCTCTTGGCCTCAGTTTCCGCATCAGTGGAAAGTATCTGGTTTACTGTTAATGATGAGGGATCACCCAAAGCTCCCATTGCGGTGTCTGGCCCTTAGCCCCTCCTGTAACTGTCAGGTAGGCCCACTTCTATCCTGATTCGTGGGGGACTTGTGGGAGAGACAAACATGACCACCACAACTAGAATTTACTACAAGGATTAAAGGGCTTTGAGTTACGTGAACCCTTGATTTGTAGAAGGGTTTCAGAAAAACAAGTTCACAGGCCAAGGCTAATTCTAAAGCCCAAAAACATAAAGAGACATGGCAAGGACCTATGTCCTCGAGCATGACACATACCACTCACCCGACCACCTTCACCCAATTCCAACCACTTGGTAGTAATTTAAGGCGTTTGTGGGGAAAGAGCCGCAGACCTTCATCTCCCTTTCTATTGAACTAATTTGCTGACTTTCTTTCTATAGACAACTCAGAAACGTAGCAAAACGTGAGGCCATTTTTTTTTTTTAAGTCTACAAGATAACTGCTAGATCTGAGGTTTCTCATGAGCGGTTCAAACAATTTAAAAAGGAATTCATTAAGGTGGAGAGAGGGAGTTTACAAGGGCATCAGTCTAACTTGGTTAGACCAATGGTTCTAAACTTCTCCACTTATTTCAAGCTCTCCTTTTTCTTAAGTGTCCATATCAGGTCAAAAGAATGGGTAGGAAATACACAAAGATATACATAAATATCTGCTCGGAGCCAGAGATGGCGCCTACAGCCATGTGGGGAACCATGCTTAAACAAGTCAGCGAACCATGTCTGACTGAAGCCATTCTCAGGCTTGACTCTTCAGTTATTTGGTACCTTCTGTGGAGTTCCATACATTGAATACAGCTTATTTATGGACTGCTTATTTTCTCTGGATCATGCTAACACAGTGTGTATGTGTGTGTGTGTGAGAGAGAGAGAGAGAGAGAGAGAGTAAGAGACTGAGTGTGCATGTACAAAGTGGGATGTAATCTAGTCCCTGAACTCATCTACATTTTAAGAATTATAAAATGGGGGTCACCTGGGTGCCTCAGTGGGTTAGGCCTCTGCCTTCGGCTCGGGTCATGATCTCAGGGTCCTGGGATCGAGCCCCGCATGGGGCTCTCTGCTCAGTGGAGAGCCTGCTTCCCCCTCTCTCTCTGCCTGCCTCTCTGCCTGCTGATGGTCTCCCTCCGTCAAATTAATAAAATCTTTAAAAAAAAAAAAAGAATTATAAAATGGGGGTAAATCTTTAGCCATTTGTCTACCAAGTGTGTTGTGACTGCATAAATCTAATTGGCCTCTGGCATAGAAAGAACACACAGAAGCCTTGCCTCAAACTTAGCTATCTCAGATGAAAGCGAGCTCCTTATTCCCACCCTTCCCCTTGGCCATCCACAACTGGCCCCACTGCCTCAACTGCCTTCAATCACACCCTTTCCTTCCTTTCTTCAGATAAATCATCTCTGGCCATTCACTGGGTGTCAGGTACCAGGGGAGGCCATGCACTCCTCCTGGGGCATTACAGGCTAGCTCAAGAGACCTATTTGAACAGATAATTGGAACTAATGACTTATCCTTAGAATTATCTCTGCACTAAGTCATCTAGGTTCTTGTTTGTTTCCTTCCTTCTCCGTTTTCTGCTTCCATCCCTCTCTTCCGGCCCCAGAGACTACGCAGTCTTTTCCTTTTTCCTTCCATTTCTTTCTTCTTTCTTTCAAGGTTTATCTAATTAGGGGCACCCAGGTTGCTGAGTCAGTTAAGCCCCTGCCTTGGGCTCAGGTCATGAGCTCATGAGAGCGTGAGCGTGCTTGAGTCGGGGGAGGAGCAGAGGGGGAGCAGCAGAATCCCCGCTGAGCAGGGAGCCCCATGTGAGGCTCGATCCCAGGGACCCTGAGAGCAGGATCTGAGCTGAAATCAAAAGTCAGATGATTAACTGACTGAGCCACCCAGGTGCCCCTTCACATACATATTTCTATGCTGGTTTTCTTCTGGCTACCTAAGTCGGCTTTCATCATTCTCCTTCAAACTCCTTAGGACTGCCTAACTAGAACACTGCTTTCATCATTCATTCTCCTCAGAAACACACCGGCACAACCCGAAGCCTTCCACAGTAAATGTATTTCTCTGAATGGCTTCCCTT
Source organism: Taxidea taxus jeffersonii (assembly GCA_003697995.1). NCBI lineage: Eukaryota > Metazoa > Chordata > Mammalia > Carnivora > Mustelidae > Taxidea > Taxidea taxus. Next base: position 88,761 of record ML101299.1, on the reverse strand, counting down.
ATCCTCGGCTATGTTCCCTTGATACCGACTCAGTCTGATTTCCCACAGATGCTCTCTTTTTGGTCATCTTTCTCACTGTCTTGCAGACCCACTTTTTTGGTTTATGTGCTTGTAATCATGGGGATTCCTAAATAGGACATCTTTCCTTCCATCATTCTAAACTTTGCAAAACCTAGACCAAACCCCACCACACTTTTCCAACTAGAGTAGCCCTCACCTTAAATTTCTCTGTGACAAGTGCTGATTTTGCTGATTCAAAACAAATGAACTTACAAAGACAACCCAGCCGGGTAAGGGTAATGATTCTGGGGCACCAAAACTCCAGACCCTCTGAGCTGCAAATAGGGTGAACCCTTTCTGCAACATCCATTCATGTTTTAGAACAGGGGTAAATACTTTACGCTTTGTGAGTCATACAATCTCTGTTCCAACTACTCAACCACCGTGTTGTAGAGTGAGGGTAGCCAAAGATCAAATGTATACAAATGAATATGGTGGGACTAAAAACAACTACTGACAGAAAGGGGCCGTGGGTGGAATTTGGCTTTGGGGCCATAGTTTGCTGACCCTACAGTAGAAGAAGAATGGATAGCGGTGAAAATCTTCTCTTTTAGATGGTAAAGGACAACTGGAAGTGCCTTAGATCAGCCCCTTATCTTCCCTAGGTGTGTATACCCAGCCTAGGAGTACATTCCCAGCCCGGAAGTCACCACCACGAGAATTTGGGCTGTGACCATCTGTTAGCACTATTTTGGTCAATGAAGAAGAGGCAATGGAAACTACTTTTGTGCCGAGACTGGAGATATGCCAAGGGAAGAATCCACTGTCTCAACCTCCTGCTTTCCTCCATACCGGAAGGAGGATCAGGGCTCACGACCTCGGGGCTAAGAGCAAACCTTCACCCACACGTCCACATCCCAGGCCCTGCACGCTCTCATTTAGTCCTTCCAGCAGTCCTATGATGCAGATGTACTTTACACCGTATCTATTTTTCATATGGGAGAAGCAGAGGAGGTCTGAGTCCGTGTTCGCCAATGACCCACTCCAGAGATGGACTTGGTGTTTCCACAGGTGTGCCGTGGGAGGAAGACAACCCTCAGCCAAGACTCTTATCTCTCTGTGAATGTGAAGAAATAATGCAGATGGGTCATTACCTCCAGTCCTGACAACAACCCCTCAAGAGCAAATACTTTCCACTTTATTCTTGGAAAATTAGGCTCCCAGGGGTTAAGCGGTTTGTCCAACGTTGCCTATTTAGAAAGATCAGAGTTAGGATTCACATCCATGCTAGTCTGGCTCAGTAGGCTGCTAGCCCATTTCTTTGAGCTGCCGACCTAAAAGCCAACTTAGATGAGTTTTAAAAGCCTCAAAAATGCTTGCTTATGTGAAGTGAGGAATTATTTCAGCTTCCTGGGGTCTCATGGACCCAGGCCTCCCTTGGAGCAGCACTGAGGCAAACCAGCCCTGTGACTTAAGGACTGGCGTCCAGGCACCAACAGCAGAAGTGGACACAGCCCCTATTCCTTTGCCACCAGCCAGGTCTCCGGCTGTACTACCTGCTCCAAACTGCGTAAATGGCTTTTGACAGTGGTGACGCATCCCTCACACATACCGTGGCGGTGCCGAGGCAGAGGGAGGCGTGTTCTTACCAGCCTGTCATATTAAAGTCCCTGTAGAGCATCTTCTTTCCAAGCTCCTTTCTCTGTACTCTCCTTGGAAACTCCAAATGTGTGAACTCATTTCCCAGCAAGTGAGGCTGCATGAATGCCTAATAGCAAAAGAAAGGGGAAAAAAACCACATACACACATATTTAGAAAAAAAATAAGACTCGAAAATGTTTTGCAAATCAAGACAGTCCGTATTTCAAAAACAAGAAAACTGTTCTCCTATTTTAAAGGAAAGAATTAGATTTACAAAGCTACAGTTATCAGCAAATAAAATTCACCAACTGAATTTATAAAGGGATGTAACTATTTCACTACATGTGACTAATTGTAATCAGAGACACGGATCACTAAAGTCAAAAGGAAAAGAAACTGAGTTTGTCCAGAAGTTCACTTTTTAATTCAAATCCAAGATGTTTTCACTTTCCTGAATGACATGTTGACACAGCAAGAAAGCTCACCCTGACTCTCCTCCTTGGCTCTCTCTGCTCTCCTACTCACACTCTTGGCGATTATGGCCTTGCCTTTGAAACCTGCATGTGAATCTCCACATGAACACAATGGCCCAAGAGAGCAGGCTGGGGCTGGATATAGCAGACGGGAACTTTCTGTTGGACTCCTTCCATTTTGCTCTGCAGTAATTTGATCATGTAATTGGAAGACTATTGCAGAGCAGATGGCTTCTTCCCCTCCCCCAAATCTCTGTTCACACTACAAAAGTCTTCAGCAAACAGCCACTTAGGGAATTGCTTTGAAACAACAAACAGTCTCATTGTCACGTTTGACATTCAAATCCAGCTCTCTGAGAGATGAAATGCTCAAGTATTAACTTTCCAGCCAGAAGGCCACACACTATAAGCAAACTTGCATTGAAGCTTCCCCACACCACGGTACACACTTGCTTATTAGCAGTGTAGTGGAATGGATCCTTTCTCCCCCTCCCTTCCTTCCTTCCTCTCCCCCCACCTCTCCCTCCCTCCCTCTCTCTCTCTCTCTCTCTCTCTCTCCTGCACACAAGGAAGAGGGGCAGAGCAAATCATGACCCGGCACTATAGGCAAGCAAGGGATCCCTGCCATAGGACAGATGGCCATGTCCTCAGTCTACTGGCAATAGGCATCTCCCACAGCCTCTTTCCCAAAACCTGACACAGGCAGATCTCCTGTTCATTCTCATGGCGGTTTGGAGGTTCAGTTGGATGTTGGTCATCCAAGGCTAAGCCTATCAGGAATCAAAGGCAACAAGCTGAATTGTCACTGGGTTGGCTAGACTGGGCCAGATAATGGAATTCTGAACAGGCTTGGAGACACGGCAGAACAGTACTGACAAGAGAAAGGGTCTTTATTGTCTGCTGTAGCCCCCAAAGTTCCAGAGTCTGGCAGGAATTCTACATCATCTCTGAGGAGCTCTGAAAAACCTCTGCTGGGGATGAGGGTTGGGCTGCTGATGAATTTCAAGAACACTTAAACACTGAGTTTGATAGAGAGGTTCCTTGGGAAGGAAAGAAGAGAGGGAGGAAGGAAGGAAGAAAGGGAGGGACGGAGGGAGGAAACTAATACTTCACAGGGCAGGTCAGTGGTGTGGGCTTTGGGGGACACACAAACTTGGGTTTGAATCCAAGTTCTGCATTTAATAGTTATTATTATTAGTTGGTGATTAAGCTTCTGGAGCCTCAGTTTCTTACTCTCTCCTAAATTAACTCTGTATTTATCTCACACGTTTAATAATTAAATGAATGCACTTACCATAGTCATCTCTGCACATAAAAAAAAAAATTACTATATCCTTCTCATGGTGCCTGAGCCCTATTACATCCTAACTATGACATGTGCTTTGTAAGCTCTCATATCACACTGCCAACAGCCTTTCAGGGGGGACTGGCTACAAAACCTGCAGGGCCCAATGTGAAATGAAAATGTGGAGCCTCTGTACAAGATTAAAGATTTCTAGACAGCGAGGGCAGACCACTAAATCGTGTGCGGGGCCCTGTGCAGACGCACAAGTCACACACCCAGGAAGACAGCTGTCCAGACTAAAGGAGCAGAGGCATAAACCGTCCATGAATAACAGCATCTACTATGCACGCTTTGTCATCCCCTAGAACCTAGGGCAGGACCCCATCAGCATGACATTCTTCTCCCCACCGCACCCCCCCCAAGCTGTTCGAACACTAACTTAGGGGATACCCAATACCAGCCACTCGGTTCGCCTGTTACTACATCAGCAACCCTACAAATCGCGTGCCACAGACTCAAGTTACAGATGAGGAAATGAAGACCCAGAGAACTTGAGACACACCACCCAAGGTGATCAGCCAGGGCTGGGTGGTTTTTAACACCACGTCCGTAACACTTGTTCCAACCCTTTAACCTGCACATGCATTTACAAAACACAAAAAGTGGGGAAAAGCCTGTGGTCCTGTTGCTCCTGGACCGTGCAAAGTCTGAATCGTCAACGGGTACCTATGAGGATCCAGTTAAGAAAAAATTACAGATTGCACAAGACTTGACTGTAAGGATGCTCCTGAAGTAGCCAGCAGAAATCCTTTAATAATACAAGCGATGAAATAAATGAGTAAAAATCCATACAAAGGAATTCTATGGTATCATTTATTTTGACAATACAGAGAATACATAATGATATGGAAAGAGGAGATGTATTTGCAAAAAGCAGGTTATCAAACAATGTATGTCAGTGAGTCTGTGTGTGTGTGTGTATGAGCTTATGTAAGTGGAATCATATGTACACAGATCCATATAAGACACAGACTTAAATACAAGTGAATGCGTGTATAGCAATACAGGTAAATGTCACACATGTATATTACTAACAAGCAGGTTAGGATCCAAAGGCCTTTTTTAAGTGCATTTCTTCACAGACTCAAGTGACCAAAAGGGGTCAGTGTGCAGCATTCCGGGTACTTGGCCCCCTTAGGAGGAGACGGAGTTGCCCTTTGATGGTGCTGGAACCGGGTACCCTCACACCCTTTCTGCTGGTACATGTTGGCCTGGGCAGTGGTAAGGGAAGATCTGCTGAGGCAGATGCCTGCAAAGCAACTGGGAAGTCCTGAGCAGCCTGCTCCCTGCACGGGCCACCTCACCTCTCCCTGCGAGGGTGAGCCGGCTCAGAGGGGCCTTAAATCCCGGGTTCCTGTGACATTTGGTGCTCCTTCACATGCAGAGGCTTTCAGGGTTTCAAACTGCTTGCTATCTCCCATTCTAACAACAGGCTATTCTGTTTCATCAATTCTAAGATGCCTTTATTAGAGGGGCTATTACTTTCATACCACTACGAAAGGGGGAGAAACTGCCAATTACACTACATACAGTACTTCCTTGCCACTTCGAATTTTTATTTTATTCTTTCTGAAAGGGCTCTTTTGGACTTAGATAAATTTTTATTTATCACCCAGGGGAATATTTAAGAAGAATATATGTAGGTGAAGTACATCGGCTAAAGTTTTCCAAAAACGTTTTCACATTTAGGATCCAACTGCTCATCAGTTTTCAACACTGAGTCACTAACGTTCGTGATTTTCCACACGCCAGTGGCCTGTGTTTCCTTGGAGCACTGGCGAGGCAGCGTTTCTTAAATAATCCACCAAAGAACCAAAAGCCTCGGAACCAGGGGTGCAAAGTTCTTAATTCAGCTTGGCAATTATCTTGAGCCAGCTTACTTTTAAGTCCCACCTCGGGAACGTGGCTCGACAAGTCAGATTCACACCCCAAACCCCTCTGCACAACCAGGTGAATCCAAGGAGGCTCAAGAGGGCTTCCTTTCTGTCTGCAGGGTTTGCTTTTATGCTGCTGGACACCCATGTTGCAAGTCCGGGGCTGCACTTTGATGTGTGCAAGTGCCGGGAAGAGGATATCCTCGCCGTGCCTGCCACTTGGTGGACAACACCCATCCGTGGTAAAATATCCCAGTTTCAGAGAGGTCAAAAGGGAAAAAAAAAAAAAGTGCCTTCGCTCTGAAATAATGCTGTAATACTCCTCCTTCACCAATCTGGAGATTTCTCTACCTTCCTCTCTAACAGCCACAAGACGTTTCACATAATGCAGGACATATTTTCTGTCACAATTACGTCCATTATAGAATTCACCTGTATTGGGGCACCTGGGTGGCTCAGTGGGTTAAAGCCTCTGCCTTCGGGACGCCTGGGTGGCTCAGTTGGTTAAGCAGCTGCCTTCGGCTCAGGTCATGATCCCGGCGTCCTGGGATCGAGGCCCGCATCGGGCTCCTTGCTCGGCGGGGAGCCTGCTTCTCTCTCTGCCTCTGCCTGCCACTCTGTCTGCCTGTGCTCATTCTCTCGGACAAATAAATAAAATCTTAAAAAAAATAAAAAAAAAGCCTCTGCCTTCAGCTCAGGTCGTGATCCCAGGGTCCTGGGATTGAGCCCCACATCGGGCTCTCTGCTCTGCAGGCAACCTGTTTCCCTTCCTCTCTCTCTCTGCCCTCCTCTCTCTCTGCCTGCCTCTCTGCCTACTTGTGATGTCTGTCAAATAAATAAATAAATCTTAAAAAAAAGGAATTCACCTGTACTCCATGTGTACATGTGTACACATGTGTGTACATGTCCTAGGACATGTATTTACTATTTTTAAAATTCACTGTCCATATCCTAATCCTGGGCTCCCTTCTTAGCAGCAATTTGAATACTCCCTATCGTTGTATTTGTCAGACCCGACGGGAGTTCCTGGTGTTAAGGAAAAAACAACTCAAGAACCAAGTACAGTAGAGCAGAGAGGTGGTTGATTCATGAAAAATAAGATACTATAGTACAACGGGTCACATACCTGTAGGTTTTCAGAGGAAAACATACTTCTGCGCCTTTCGGTGTATCTTCTTCTGCAGTGCTCATGGGAGTTTTTATACCTCGTCTTAGGTGGGCTGTTAGGTTGAAATACAGACTGGGTGTTTGAACACTCTGTCTCCCGGCTCTGGAGGCTGGGGAGTCCAAGATCAAGGTGCCAGTGGATTCGCTGCAAGGCTGGCAGACCCTCCTCACTGTACCTCATGCCAGCTTTCCTCTGTCTCTCTCGGGAGAGAAACCAAGACCCCTAGAGTCTCTTCTTAGGACATTTATCCTATCTGATGAAGGTCCTACTCTTATGATCTCATTTAATCTTACTTCCTTCTTTAAAGGTCCTATCTCCAAATTTAGCACTCCGGGGGGTGGGGCTTCAACATGAGTTTTTTGGGGACAGCAGCTTAAACAGTCCATCACATGGTCCTCTATGAACACACCTGTGTAAGTACATACTCTCAGTCATCTAAATGTAAAATGTTATCTGACAGCCTTCTTTTTTAACTTATCTGTATCTACAACCATTTCTACTATTGAACATGGATTATTATTTAAAAAAACAAAATCATTATTTTTTACTTTTACTTATATTAAATAAAGTTTTTGTTTTAATTCCAGTATTGTTAACTTAGAGTGTTAATTAGTTTCAGGTGCACATATAGTGATCCAAAAATTCCACACATTACTCCGGGCTCATGATAAGTGCACTTCTTAACCCCCTGCCCACTTCCCCTCTGGTAACCATCAGTTTATTCTCTATAGTGAAGTGTCTGTTTCTCTTTTTCCTTTACTCATTTTATTTTATTACTCATTTTATATTATGCTAAATTCTTAGCATAATACTTTCTAAGTATTCATCCATGTCACTGAAAATGGCAAGAGTTCATTCTTTTTTATGACTCAATAATATTCATGTGTGTATGTATATCACATCTTCTTTATCCATTCATCTATCGAAGGACACTTGGGCTGCTTCCATAACTTGGCTATTATAAATAATGCTGCTACAAACAAAGGTGCATGTATTCCTCTAAGTTAGTGTTCTTGTATTCTTTGGATTAATACCCAGTAGTGAAATTACTGAATCATAGGGTATTTCTATTTTTAACTTTTTGAGGAACTTCTGTATTATTCTCCAAAGTAGCTGTCCAGTCAGCGTTCCCACCAACAGTGGAAGAGGGTTCCTTTTTCTCTACATCCTTGCCAACACTTGTTGTTCCTTGTGTGGTTGATTTTAGCCATTCTGACAGGTGTGAGATGACATCTCATTGTAGTTTTGACTTGCACTTCCCTGATGATGACTGATGTTGAGCATCTTCTCATTTGTCTGTTGGTGATCTGTGTGTCTTCTTTGGAGAAAATGTCTGTTTATGTCTTCTGCCCATTTTAAAATTGGATTATTTGTTTTTTGGGTGCTGAGTTGTGAAGTTCTTTATATATTTTGAATACTAGGATATGCCATTTGCAAATATCTTCTCCCATTCCGTACTGTGCCTTTATGTTGATTGTTTCCTTCATTATGCAGCTTTTTATTTTGATATAATCCCAATACGAGAACCCAGTTTTTAAAGTAAGTTTTAGAAAATCATTGAGAGGAGCTTCACTGCCCCTTGTTTTTCCAATAATTTGAGGGAAAGCTAACATCACTGGGAAGGACCAACCAGGCTCGAATTCAGGGGACGCCAAAGCCCATAGCTTCCCAACAGCCCCGCACAGAGACATTCTATTCTCAGAAGCAGAGTGGACCACAACTAGGCAATTCAGAAACAACTTCTCAGAGGCTATGCAGCATTCAAGTAACACAACTCAGTGTTACTTGGCTGGAGCTGGCCTGTCCCACCAGAAGACTCATGTCAGTGTTCTGGAATCTTGAGTCTCAAAAGTGATTTTACTTTGAATTCAGTATAAGCAACATACCCAAAGTCTAAAGACTGTAAAATGTGGGTGTAGGAAGTTGTTAGGTTCCTCTCAGCAATAAAGTCCAATGGTATCTTGACTCCAAACTTATAAGACTCTTGGATGACTTTAGAATGTTTTGCTCACCTGCTATATCTGGGCAGTTCATAAACAGGTATACAAAGACTACCGTCCTTTCCCAAGGCACATTTCATAGGGATGCTGGCCTATGAAAAATGTGGGCCTTAATGGGATAAAAATCCAAGACAGGGGAACAAGAACACATTAAGATCCCTATAAAATAAAAATTCTGGACACTCTCCTAAATGGTCCTTGTTTTTCTCACATACTGGGTATATTTTAGCTCGTTCTCTATAATGACAATATTTGGGCATATGTATGTTAGAACATCTGCACTGTGATGAAAATAATACCAGCCACACTTAAGTATGCTCATTATTTTTAAACCTTAGCTATAGGCCAGGGCCTAGCATAGTACCTAACACAGTAAAGACTCCAAGTAAGCATTTGCTGGAAGAACGAATATGAGACATTCAGACCTGCTTTACACAATTACATTTGGTAATTAAACTTTGTAAAATAGTACAGTATAGCTTTCAATTTTTTGAAAAAGTTAAAACTCAGGTCCACGGCACATAAAAACAATCTTGGACACATATTCCCGTATTCTGGACTTAGTTAACTTTTTATAACTTGAAAGATACCTTCCTATAAAACTACATGTGTATGGGTACAGTAATACCATTTAAAACCTCATGGTATTTCACATTCCTAAGAACATCCAAACAATGTCATGTCTCTTCTCTACTAAATAAGCTTGCCGACTAGAAACCCAGAGACGCATTTTATACTAAACTCCAGTTTAAAGTGTGCTGGCCTGTTTCATGTTTTAAAAAAAAAAAAAAGGATCACTTTTTGTACCTCCATTTTTATCCTAAACTTTGAGACTCTCCCACAAGGAAGCATAACAGAATATTCCTAACTGAGGGGTGGGGGTAGAGGTACACTAGAAGGTTGTGTATTGCCACAAATGACCTCTGGAAAGAAAGCTTGGTGACCACTGCCCCTACCAAACCAAAGATAAGCTGCCAGGAGACCTTTAGGGAGTCTGGAGAGCACAGGTTTGCTAGAAAGAGGGTAGGACCTATCCTTGCCACTTAGTGTCTGTACAGCTGATGATAATAAACTTCCAGACATGGTTACATTTGGCCAGGGACAAGACAGTCAGCTCATCTAGGGAAACAATGCTAGAGTAACCTGCTGTGCCGAGAGGCAGTAGGACACCAGAGATGGGGAAGGAGGATCAGATGCCTTCTGGCTGCTTTACTCTCTAGTCCTGAGCAGAAACTAGCTGCAAGGGGATGGAAATAAGCACTTACTGTGAACAAACACAACCAGCCATCCCACTGAGAATCTGAGTCACAGAGGGATTCAGGACGGGACAAGCCTGAAAGAGATGCCTTCCAGAACCTTCTAGGAAGCCTCTCATTAGAGCAAAGTGGATGAGAAACCTGAACCCAGGTCTGTCTCACTTTGGAACACATGGATCTGAGGTCCACCTTCCCAGACTGCTGGAGAGCTTTGTGCACCTTGGCAAGGCATGGTGAACACAGGGAGGGGAAGCAGGACCCAGAACTAGAGAGTAATATGTATGGAATGGTGACAGGAGGAGACGGAGCACCAGGCTTCCTGCAGACACTGAGATGGTGGGTCCTGAGGCTACTCAAAATTGTGTACTGGGAACCACAAAATGCTTACTCCTTTTATTTAATAAAAGTTCCTTCTGCTGTTCTGTGGGCACCTTGCCAGTGAGTAGGGCCAGCCAACGAGGGGATTATCCCAGGTTTGGGGGTACCCAGCTGAAGGAATGCATGTGACTGACATATGAGCTCCCCCATGTGCCAGGTATCAGGGGCTAGGGATTCAAAGAATAACAAAAGAAGAGGTCCCTTTATTCGGAGCTCTTGCATGAGTTGGGGAGCCTGAAGAAGGCTCATGGGTGGAAACGGAGATATCCCCAGGGGCAAAGGGATAAAGAGTGGATGGTCAGAAAGAATCTGAAAATCATCTGAAAAGCTGGTCACCGAAGGTGTCTGGGGCCAGAGTAGCAAGAGGAGAGGTGAGGAAGTGCAAAGCATCATGGTGAGTGGAGGGGCTTTTGAAGCTGCTTTTAGGAAAGAACAGAGACGAGGCAGAAGGGTACCTTTCTTGGGGACCCATCTAGCTGCTTCTCCATGGGCTCCTGCAGAGCCCCAAAGAAGGCCCCTCCCACAGAGTAATAACCAGTTCAATAAAGTGGAAGTATTTTTTGTAAAAAAAAACTTTTCGAGCAGGAATAATATATACACAATAAAGTTACTATATCGCATGTGTATGGGCCCACGTATTTTCACAAATTGGCCACGCTCATGTAATTGGCATCTAGATCAAAAAACAACATGTTAGCAGCACCTGGGGCCAGGACCCCATCCAATCATTGCTCTCCCGGTAGCACCATCCCAACCTGTGGGTTGGTTCTGCTTCTTTGTACACTTACTATGGAATCCTATAAGCTGCCCCCGGTGCTGGGTGTTAAGTCTGTGTGATTCATCCACGCTGTTGCATGTAATTAAAACGTGTTCATTCTCAGTACTGCGTGGCATTCCAGGCCATGACTCTGGCTGACAAGTGTCTTATGCATTCTGCTTTCCAGGGACATGTGGATAGTTTCCAGTCTGTGCTACTACACCCCATGCTGCTGTGCATATTCTAGTTTGGTGAACATTTGTGTACCCTCTGGTTAGGTGCCTACCTTGGAGCAGAACTGCTGAGCCAAACCCTTTTTCAAAGTAGTTGCTCCAATTTCCACTCCCATTGGCAGGATACGGAAGGTAAAAACACTCATGTGTTCAACGGGAGGGCAGATTCCATAGCAGGAAGTAGTTGGTGAAGTCCTGTGACTAGAAAACTTTTATAGGAGCTAATTTGTTAAATGTTCGGACCTCTTAGTATTTGAAAGGAAGTTGCCAAAATGAGGATTTTCAGTGTTTAACACAAATCTTAAGACAAAAAAACAAAACTTGAGTAATCTCTCCTCTTTCTTGCCCATAGAAAGGGAAAAACCTTGTCAGATTTTATGACGGGAGGACTGAAAGCCTTACATTTCAGGATGATTTACCATGATAGGAAGTCTAAGGTCATGAATGCAATGAAATTAATAACATCAGCCAAGCCACTGATGGTCACACTACTGGTCAAATGAGACGGCTATCCCAGAGCCAAGGATGGCTGTCTGATTTACAGTGCAGAGATAGAATATTTTGGTTTGGGTTAAACAAAAATGAAGGGAAAATGTTAATGGCTGAGATCTAAATATGTATGCGTTGGAGTCTTTCATAAAGAATTCTCTGGCTTAATTTATCCTTAAAAATCCTAAAGTAACAAGAACCAAGCTTATGTATATATGCCATTATAAAACTGAATATTGATAAAATTCTGTCTGGCTACATGGATGTCAAGAAAGATTCACATTTAAATTTCTACATGGGACTGTACTGATCAACCAGAGAAAAGCATGCCCCTAAAATAACTCTAAAATTGTAAAATTTATAGCTTACACTAAAGGAGCCACATGGAAACTGGTATGCAAATGGATATATTAAACAAAATTGCCTAGATTTGTCAACTCTGCAACAGTTTAATGTATAGAATAAGGGGTAAAAAATACTCATTTACATAAAACATATAAAGTTTCCATATTCATATGCTTAATGCTTTTTTCCTCCCAAGTAAAAATCTGGGAAAGGAATTCATTGGAAGACAGAACAACTCATGTCAGCAAAAAGAATGTGCCTGCATATCTTCAATCCCTCTGCATATGCAAATGGAATTTATAAATTTTATAAAAGGCCACAGAAGTAGTCCCGGAGGCAGGACAGCCATACAAAAGTTCTTCATATACAGTTAGATGTGAAACGAAGAGATTTTATTTTGTCTCTGATCTAGGCACTGTTGTAAGCACACTATAAATATTAACTCATTAGTCATCATCCCGTCATGGGAGGAGTCCGTAATTACCGGATTTCACAAATGAAGCAACTGGAGAAGAGAAAACTCTGTATACACAGCTAACGTTTGTCCTGGTAAACCTCCATGAATGCTGTCTACATCTTTCAGAGCGTATTTAACATTTTAAAAGGATGCACTACACGATCTTGCTTCTTTACACTCAGATCAATTTTTAAGGGACCCTATGGACAAATGGCTCTGGCTTTATGTGCCCCACTTTTTCTTCACAATGTTGCAAGGGACAGGGGTTTCAGAGCGTCTAAAGATTGATTCTATGAGTGTAGCAACTGTACAGAAAGACTGAGCTTTTTTAAAGAATAAAAGTAGTTAGGGATACATTCTAGTGGTTACTTTGTTTAGCTGTGTGGAATTCATTTTCTTAGGTCTGCTCAGGGTGTTTAGAATACCTCAACACCAAGCCTCTGACTCCTCCCGACCTGGAATAAACAAAACATCCATTTATATTTATTTTCAAACTCAAGGCTCTGGGGGCACCTGGGTGGCTCAGTCGGTTGGGCAACTGCCTTCAGGTCAGGTCATGATCCTGGGGTCCTGGGATCCAGCCGGCATCTGGCTCCCTGCTCAGCAGGAAGTCTGTTTCTCTCTGCCCCTTCACCTGCTTGTGTTCTCTCTCTCTCTCTCATAAATAAAATCTTAAAACAAAACAAAAAAACCAAGGCTCTGAAAGTGGTGAGGTTTGCTTACAGGGGATAATATCTTTCAAAGTCTTCCGTGAAGCCGAGCAGCACTCCCAGGCCGCCAAAAAGAAGCTCTGTCTCGAAAACCCTGGGCGGTGCCATTTCTGTGCTCTAAAACTCTCCTGGCTTCCCTGTGCACCTGTGTGGTCGGTCAGTCGAACCTATAGTACATATGAATAATGGGGCACCTGGGTGGCTCAGTGGGTTAAGCCTCTGACTTCAGCTCAGGTCACGATCTCAGGGTCCTGGGATCAAGCCCCGCATCGGGCTCTCTGCTTGGCGGGGAGCCTGCTTCCCCGTCTCTCTCTGCCTGCCTCTCTGCCTACTTGTGATCTCTCTCTCCCTCTGTCAAATAAATTAATAAAATCTTAAAAAAAAAAAGAAAGAAAGAAAGAAAGAAAGAAAAAGCCCAGCCATTTTTTAACTGCCGTATTTCAATTAGAAATTCTGAAATTCACAGGCAGTTTTGCGAGAAAGGTTTAAAGGGGAAAAAAAAGAGACAGGATTAGAGCGGATTTTTCCATGACTCAGTCATCAAGCGACGCACAGTGATCGTGAAGTTGCCGCCCTATGACTAAAGGCCTCCGGAGACTGAATGGTATGGGGGGGGGTGGGTCAGTCACTTTTATACACTAGCACACTTGACCCTCCCCCACATTACAGTATCCTGTTTTAAAAAGCAGTTTAAGGAATATACTTTTGGGAGATGACTCTTGAGCATGAAAAGTCCCAAGAAGCCAAGAGGAGCAACACTGTCCACCTTGAAAGCTTTCCAAACCCAACACCAGGGAAACGGCAGGCAAACAGAATCAGACTCGGTGGAAATGGCTTGGGGTAGTTCCAAGGACACCGCAAGAAATCACCTCGGATAATGTTGCACTTGTACGTATCAAATGTGTATTGGAAACCACTTTCATCTCTTCTGTACATTGCCCTTGATGAAAAACAGCTGCAGACTTGGATTATCTACAAGGACAGAAGTGCATTATTTGAAGGTTTGATGATACCAGCACATCTTAATGTAATCAAATCAGAGTTTATAAATATGTCTAGGCAGAATGGAGGGGAAGCCATCACTCTCACACCTCGGGGCTCCAGAGGTCCCCCTGAGGGAGATTCATCTCTGGCTGTCACCTAAAGCAGAGGTGGGGGTGGTTTTCTGCAGTCCGCAGCATCAGACCAGTAAATTCCGCCGAGACACAACCATGACCAGACTGCCTTCCCTCCCGTCTGTGCCGTGACTCCATCCAAACATTCCATTTAGCTTGGTGGACCTCCTTAAATATTTTACTTCAATCATCCTAGAAACATTAAAAAACAAAAAAAAAGGCACAGCGACAGAAGAGCGAGGCTTACTCACGACTGTAGGACAGCAGCTCTCCCTGGCTGCTGGGGGAGAAGTTCATAGCCCCTGACCCCTTCGTCACACACCTGCCACATTCCGTGTGAACACGTCAAACCCTCAAGCCTGCTTGATTAATCACCCTGCCCAAGAATCTATGGAACAAAGTTCACATTACGGGAGAGCGGCACGAAGGGCCCTCCCGAGGTCAGGACGCAAGACCAAACAAAACTAACATGACTGCCACATCCATCATCTTGTAATCTGCTTCCAGTTCTGTAATCCCCAAACATCCAAACTGTGCATACCAAGAACATTCCTCTTCGATGTGGATCAAAACGGCTCACGTACAATGAGCTCTGAATCTTCGCCGCCTCCAAAAAAACCATTAACCATTTCTACACATCGAACTGCAGACACATGCTCAAGTCAAGTCTCCAGGGACCCAGAAGCTTTAATGATTTTATCATAAATGTTTCCTCACACATCATAAAAAGAAAATTTAATTTGACTTAAGAATAAGGAGTACACTGTTAACTTTCCAGGGATGTACTAACTCGTTTAGATCACATAAAGGATACTACAATCCCCATTACCCTAAAGTGTTTCATAATTACTTCAAGGGAACTGATCTTCAAAGAAAAAAATAAACTGGTAGGATTAGATGCACTTAAAATGATTAAGATATATACCGTGCTTTATATTACCGTGGGATTACTTTTCATTTTGATTTCAGAACCTACAGTGAATTTTTTTTTAAAAGATTTTATTTATTTATTTGACAGACAGAGATCACAAGTAGGCAGAGAGCCAGGCAGAGACAGAGGGGGAAGCAGGTTCCCTGTTGAGCACAGAGCCTGATGCGGGGCTTGATCCCAGGACCCTGAGACCATGACCTGAGCCGAAGGCAGAGGCCTTAACCCACTGAGCCATCCAGGCACCCTACAGTGAATATTTCAAGGGAGGTGTCCTTCAGATACATTGTGTGATCACTTAGCCATGTCTGGGCTGGGCTGAGAGAAGTTATCACACTACTCACTTCCTCTCATAACTGATATTATTTTTTTTAAAGATTTTATTTATTTGGCAGATAGAGAGACAGTGAGAGAGGGAGCACAAGCAGAGGGAGTGGGAGAGGGAGGAGAATAGGGAGCCTGATGCAGGGCTTGATCCCAAGATCCTGGGATCATGACCCGCGCCGAAAGCAGACGCTTAACGACTGAGCCACCCAGGCACACCTTGGTATTATTTTTAACACTTTATACTATAAACCCCGTAATTCTCTCACAACTTCACTCAAAAACAAAAACAAAAGATTTGTATCACAGATCATGTGACTGCAATTACTGGATTTATTCAATTCGAAGCATACATTTCTAGACTCCTGACAGAATGGGAAGGTGGACAACCAGGATATTTTATGTTCTGGTCATTTATACTTCTGTTGTTTGAGGAGAACAGTTATAAACCAGAGAAACATGTATGATTTAGAAGTAAGGATGAAAAAGAATGGGGACGGCTTTCTTAACTTTTAGAAATTCAGCAACTAGGCTCAGTTCGGTGGACTAATAGTGTATACACTGATTGAGTGACACAAAAATACACATTCATCTTAGCAACATAAGCAGTGATTCTTAAATTAAAAAATAAGGGAAAAGAATCATTGTGGTTTGCAGGCCAGTAGGATTTGAAGTGGCAAGACTGATTCATCAAATAATAATCAAATGAGGACTCTGTGCACAAAAGGATTCTACATGTACTTTTCACTTAATCTTTAAACCTGTCTTCTAAGGCTTTCTACATCCGTTACTGGTGATGAAGCTGTGGATCAGGGAAAGACCTTGCTGAAATCACAGACACAGTGACACGACAAAGCCGAGATCGGAAGAAACACACATCTCATTGCCACCATCAAAAAATATACCACCAATATTAGGAATCTGATGAATGTCAGCATTCCCATCCCTCCTTAAATGTTAACATTTTGAACTCTCTGTACCATTCTTGTAACATGAAGACATGAAATTATTGCAAAACAAAAAAACGTCAACATGCTGTTTCCCATTGGCTTCAGCAGGAAAACAGGACACAGTTTTCACGAAAGGGCAAGGAGGTGATGAAGACACTGTAGTTGAGGCATGGCCAGGCAAAGGGCTGTGATAGGTTTCAGGGGAAGGAGGAGGGGAGAGTAC
This sequence comes from Taxidea taxus jeffersonii, assembly GCA_003697995.1. Taxonomy (NCBI): domain Eukaryota; kingdom Metazoa; phylum Chordata; class Mammalia; order Carnivora; family Mustelidae; genus Taxidea; species Taxidea taxus. The sequence goes on along the minus strand of ML101299.1, from coordinate 72,095 downwards.
TGTGTGGTCATGATCCAGAAGATAATACAGATATTGGTTCTTTCTTCCCTTTAGTCAATGAATCCTGGTTCAGTATCTCCTCCATGCTGGGTACAACATGAAGTGATGAAGGCAAGGAGCCTGCCCTCCAGGACTCAGTCAGGAAGGGGAAGGAGGGATGGCAACCAGCAATACGACAGCATCGGGCTTCTGTGGGGTTCTTCCAGGGCACGAGCACGAGGGACTGACACCCACCCCTAGGAGAGGGAGGGGAAGCTTCTAGAGGACAAGACATTTATGCTGGGGTCTCAAAGCATGAAGAGCAGTTTCTCTGGCAGAGAAGAGGGGAAGGCACCCAGGAAGAGCACAGATCCAAAGGCATGCAGGTTGGGGAGATCAAAGTGTGGCCCAGAAATGGAAGGTGGTTCTCTGCCTACAGCCTGAGACACGTGGTGGCGTTGGTAGGGGCAGCAGAGAAACGATAGAGGAGAGGTGGATGAAGACCATGATTCTGGGTCTACCGAGCGTGGCCTGCATTCTGTACGGTATGAGGAGCCAAAAAGATTTTAGGCAGGAGAGTGACACAGTTCATGATCAGCTCACTGGGATGGCTTTGTGGAAGATGGATTGGGGAAAGCCAGACGGGTAACAAGGAAGGCAGCTGTTATGAACTCTACTTGGAAGGATTTTGCAGCCTGAAGGTCCCTGGTGACTCCCTCGTCTAGCTTCCCACTGTGTAAGTGACAAACCGAGGTCTGGAAAGGTTGAGAGACTTGCACAAAGTTACCCAGCCCACAAGTCACTGAGTTAGCATGGGAATGAGGATCTTTTGCAGCTGCAGCAGGGTCCCTTCCCCCACCCAGACTCCCAAAGAGAATGAGCACTCTAAAGCCTGGGCTTCTCTGGAGTGGCTACAAGTTTATTCGTTTGAAAAAAACAACAGAAAGGTTAGAGAACAAAAGTCGGTGAAAGGGTGAAGAAGCGTTTTTATATTGGGTTTGGATTCCTGCTGTCATTATGTACCAGACCAACACAGCTTAGATATTGAGTAAAACAAACGAGACAAGGGAATTAAGGAAACCTGCATAGCCCTTTCTAAACTGGCCAAAGTGATCATACCCAGACTGTTTACACACGCCGAAATGCAAAGACATGAGCAAAGTCCTTTTTGAGTAGCCTGGATCAATTTTTTCTTAAGAGCAGAGGATCACTACCTTAGCCATGCTGTCTAAAAAGAAAGCCAACTGGCAAGAAAAAAGATGTCAGCCATAGGACGACAAATCACGCTGTCAATTCCCAGAGATGCCCAAAGTAACCTCGCACAATTGCCACTGTCACTGAACCGAGACTCAAAGCCAAATGCCCTGACCTTGGAATTTGAGGAGAGGGAAGTGCCTTCTCTTTTCCAGAAAACTCAAATCTCGAGGTAAAGCAAAAATTCTCAAGATCTGAAAAACCCAAATAGCCCTCCTATAGCCTACTCGTAATTTCACTCCAAAGAGGGTGATCTACACGGAGAACTTATTTTCAGGACAGAAACAGGTTTTCTGACACCTGCGTCTTTCCCAAAGGGCCCCTGAGACTTAATATCTGCATGTGAAGTGGTGGGTGTCAGTGGGATCTCGGGGCTGCCCTCCTCCTCAGGACTGAGCCCCCATCTTAAGTTCAAGTGAGGGGTAGAAGAACGGTAACTGTGTTATCCAACACCCCATCTCATATCGTACATACCAAACCATTAAAAGCAACAGAGCACATTGTGTCTTCGACTAGTTACAGATGGGAGGAAAACAGCCACAATAATAAATTCACGGAGGTGGAGTGTGTCGTCACACACGGAGCTAGGATGTGTGATCCAGAAGGTGTGTGGGGGGGGAGTTAAGACCATATGTCGTTTGACTGCTGTGGGCCTGCTCCCATGTCAATAGCGACACGTTCCTCTGAAACAGCTCCGACACCATCCCCGATGCCACGGCGCTCCACCAAACCGACATGACTCTTACCAGATACTGAAGTCGCTGGCGCTCAGTCTCAGGGGTAAATTCTGAAGACATGGGGATGATTTCTCCATTTCTGATGATTATGGCCCTGAAATGGTAAAAAAAAAAAAAAAAAAAAAAAAAGTATTGTCAGTAGACGACCTCCTAAGGACCTCAATTCTGTGCTAAGTGCACAGCTTGGTTCAGAGCACACATGAGGGGCGCCTGGGGGGGCTCAGTAGATTCAGCGTCTGACTCTTGATCTTGGCTCAGGTTGTGACACGGAGCCCTACGTCAGGCTCTGTGCAGAGTCGGCTTGAGATTCTCCCTCTCCCCCGACTCACATGCATTTGCACACTCTCTCTCCCTCTCAATAAATAAATTAAATCTTAGAAAAAAGAACACACGGGGCACCTGGGTGGCTCAGTGGGTTAAGCCTCTGCCTTTGGCTCAAGTCATGATCTCAGGGTCCTGGATCGAGCCCCACATCAGGCTCTCTGCTCAGCAGGGAGCCTGCTTCCCCCTCTCTATGCCTGCCTCTCTGCCTACTTGTGACCTCTGTCAAATAAATAAATAAAATCTTAAAAAAAAAAAGAACACACATGAAATGCCCTAGCAATGCCTTTTCCTCTAACCTGCATGGCAACATTCACTGTTACCAACTACTGTTCCCTCACCATATTATAGGTATTTTTAAGAACATTACATTTGGGGTAGCTGATGTTTACTTTTTCCATTAGCTGGAACCATCCCTTAATGGCCAGGACTAACCATCCTCCTTGGCACATAACAGATGTTCAGTGAATAAATGGATGAAAAAGTGAATGAGGGAAACTAAGACTTACTCTAGACTAATGTTCTCCAACAGAACTTTCTGTGATAAGGGAAATATTTTAATCTGTGTAATCTAATATGGCAGCCAATAGCCACATGTGGGTAATGAGCATCTATATTATGGTTAGTGCAGCTAAGAGAGTGATTGTTTTATATTTTCTTAATTTTAATTCATTTATCTTTAAGTTTAAGCAGTCACAAGTAGCTAGCGCTTAATGTAGTAGATAGTACAGCTTCAGATCCTCATTACTCCACATGTCCGTGGGCCAGGCTTCGCCTGGGATTGTATCAGAAATGCAGACTCCCGGGTTCCACCCCGCACTTACTGTATCAGAATCTTCACTGTTATACGATCCCCAGGTGATCCAATCTGAGAATACCTGACTGAGACTCCTGAGTTCAGGGGTAGTATTCTGGGTCCGGGAAAAAACATTTTCAACTCAACCCGAAGCTTAGGGAAAATCACACACTTCCACAAATGTGCCCCCAAGCTACTGCTGACTCAAGCATTTGCGAGAACAGAGCTCCCCAGAGGAGCTACCTAAGGGAGAGGCCACAGCATTGCTAACAGTGGAGGAATGTTTCCTAGGCCTTGTCCAGATGGAGCCTCCTGTTCCTGGATCTTCTTGTTCTGAAGTGGTTCCTAGGAGCCATTTTCCCCCTACCAGTCAGTCAAGTGGCTTGTGAACTGCATTCTATAGGAACCCAACAGCTCCCGGGTACCAGGGAGCAGGAATCCCACACATGTCTCTGTGAAGAACCCCAAGGAGGGGAAATGTCTTCCCTGAGCTTAGCTCTGGGTGGCTGCATCACTGACTCTAGGGTCAGCTGCATTCTTTGTGCCCAGAGTCCCCAGCCACCCCTTCCTCCCCTAACAGAGGTTGTCTCCAACTCAGAAGCAATCCCTATAAATGGCTGCAGCTGTCCCAACCTCTCCCCTGCCCCCTACCCCTGCCCTACACTACCTATGTGACAGTTGCTGCTGTCACAGAAACTGGTGGGAGGGCAGGTAAGGGAGGGAATGATACCAAACAACACACGGGGCTTTAGAGAATTAGCGGGTCTACAAGAAAACCAGTGGAAACTATGAGAAAATGGAAAGGTTTAGGGGAACTGACTGGGAAGAAGATGTAATATTCACATGGTTTCTTTTATGATGACACCAAAAATAGGACAAATTAAAATTTCCTTCTTATAAGTCTAGAGTCACTTGTAAAATGCAAACCCCCCCACCCAGGCAAGAAAGGTGATATCCACCATTCACAAATCAGTGTGTTCACTCAAATGGTCTCTATCCTAATTCATCAGCTAAGGCTAACTCCTGAATAAGGGAGTAGGGGTTTTGACAGAGGATGGAGAGATCTGGAGAGCTTGAAGGAAGGTCTAGGTTAGAGCCTTATCTCAAAGTAGCATGAAGGGCTGTGAGAACCAGGGGGATAAGATCAAAAGTCGTTAGGCAATAAATTCCAAAGGCAACCTTCTATTTCAAAATTTTGCTTACAACCAGTTTTCACTTTTCTTCCGCTTTTCTATATGGTCCCTGAATTCTAGCTTCCAGGCTCCAACTAGGACAGGTGGCTATCTGGGAAGGAAGGAAACGATAATGAGTCAAAGGAGGAAGGTAGAGAAGATGGAAGACAGTGTCAGAGACTTTGGAGAAGAGTGGGTGGGGAGAAGCCAACACTGTGCCATCAGGCCACAGAAGTTCCTCTTGTAGGACCTACAGGTGAGCCCAGCGGCCTTGTTTGCTCTTAGATTCCAAATGCTCTCCTGTCACACAGCAGGAACCCTGTAACTATTTGTTGAATACGAGAGCAAATGAGAGAACTCAGAAGACATGTTTCCCTTGAATTCGAGGCAGGAAGACAGAGGTAGCAGATGCTCCCATGCACAAGTGCTGTTGACTTCCAAGCCAAGAGGGGTCTTCACCTAGAAATGTACCTACTCCCTCTGCTATCCTGTTCTCTTCTCTTCCTGACCAGGGTGTGTCCATCTATTACTTCCCATGCAGGCCTTCCCTACATGAGTTATTGCCTCTCTGTACCTATGGCTCTCTGCTCATAGGCCCATAGTTCAAACCTGTGCTCAAAACACTTTCAGTTTACAGTCAAACAAAACATAACAAAAACTGATACTCTCCTAATCCACAACCACCTTTCAGGGCCTGTTTTCTTTTCTCTCCGACTAAGATAATAACCTACATTTAGGGGTTGTACTTCCTCACCTCCCACTGACCCCTTAGTAAATTCATTCTTGGTAACAGAGGTAAATTCATTCTTGGCCCTCTCTCTATTCAACTGCTCTCAAAAGCATCCAATGGCCTCCCTCTTTTGTTGCTCTATCCACTCAACATGACCTCATTTCTAATCTGCTTGGTAGCATTGGACAGTCTCTTCTGATCTGGCTTCTGGGACACTCCTTCTCCTGGATTCCCTATGTCCCTGGAGGCTCCCTTCTCAGACTTCTCTATGCCTCCTCTGATGTTATGGGCTACCATTTTGTCTCTCTCCTCCTCTTCCTGGGTAATCTCATTTCCTAACTCTCTAACTCCCAAGGTTAGGTTTAACCACCTCTCCCACATGGTCCCTGAGCCTGTAGGCCTGTGAGCACCTAAGGCAAGAACCATGGCCGTCTTACTCAACACTGTAGCCTCACTACTGTAACAGGGCCAGGCCATGATAAGCAGGACTGGGTACCTAATTTCCAGGGTCCAGTGCAAGATAAAAATGCAGGGCTTCTTGATTAAAAATTAATGAGCATTTTAAGATGGTGACAACAGTGCATCAAACCCAATGTGGGGCCCTCCCTAAAGTGAGGCCTGTGTGACCCACAGTCGCACATCCATGAAGCTGGCCTGACTTACTCCCTTAAAATTTACTGAACGAGTACAAGGCTTCGACAACCACATATGCCAATGACTCCCAATTATCTTTTCCAGCACCTCCGGCCTGGAATAGCCAACCGCCAACAGATATCTCGACTTGAATACTCAGCATCATCTAAGATTCAGCATGTTTCAGACTTGGTTAATGATCCTATTCCACCCCACCCACAGCTCTGTCCTTCCAGCATTTCTCAGGAAAAACAGGCCTTCCCACCTAGTCGCCTCCCCCACACCAGAGAGCCCTCTCAGACTGCTCCCCTCCCGTCCCTCATCCTTCCATCCCAACAGGCACCGAATCCGGTAAATTTCACTTCCCCAACAGCATGTGAATCCTTTCCTTTCCTTGACTCCCACCATTAGTGCCTTGGTTCCAGGCCCTATCAGAGCTAGTCCACGTGACTCAGGAGCTCTCTGCTGCTCCCACTTCTGCCTCCTCTGACCCCATGCATGGTCACCACGGTGATTTTAAAACACAATTCTTGGGGCACCTGGGTGGCTCAGTGGGTTAAAGCCTCTGCCTTCGGCTCATGTCATGGTCTCGGGATCCTGGGATCGAGCCCCGCATCGGGCTCTCCACTCAGTGGGGAGCCTGTTTCCTCCTCTTTCTCTGCCTCCCTCTCTGCCTGCTTGTGATCTCTGTCTGTCAAATAAATAAATAAAATCTTAAAAAAAAAAAAAAAACCCACGATTCTCACCAAGTCATATCCCTGCCTGAACTCCCTCAGGGCCCCCCAGCATTTCAAAAACCCATCATTATCTGCATTTTGCCCGTTTCTGGCTTTAAGCCTCATTCTCATTATTCTTACACACCTACCTCGCCCTTCCTCTGGACAAGTTATTGCTCACGAGGGTCCACCCAGGAGAATGCCTTCTCTTGCCCTCCTGCTTTACCTCTGAGGCCCCTTCTCTGTGGTACCATGGTGTGTATGTCTCAGCCGTCACCAATCCTCACCAGGGTGGCTGCTCCCATGGCTTCTCTAACTACCTGAGCACATTTTCTGGCCGGCACCTGCGGCCTCGTCTCTGAATCTCAGCACACAATGCCTGGCCTGTGATAGACACAGAGTGACCGCTGATGGATAGATGATTATGTGGATAAAGAGTGAGTGAGCTACTCTTGGGAGGATACACAGATGTATCCAGAGCAATGGCCTCGAATAAAACTTTTCCCAGTAACAACATTATTGTCTATAATTGACTGTGTATAGTCCGGACCTTTAAATATCCATGCCAATGAAAATATGCCTTTTCATTGGTTTTACAAAAGACAACGAACATAAAAGGATGTCATTCTGGTTAGCTCACCACTAAAAAGGGGACTTGAGAGATGAAAGCAAATGAGGCAGAATCCTCGGCCTTCATGAGCAGGAGAGAGGGAACACAGCCGAGGGAGCAACCACCACTCTTTGCTCTGTTTTTTAAATTTCAAATTCACACACAGAGAGATATCAGCCTTCAATTCCAATATTCGCTGCTGGGCTAACCCTAGCTAATTACTTTCTTAAATAGATCTTTATATCAAATCCATCTATGTACAGAACGTTCTTCATTTCTGTTTGAACTACCAAGTTCTTCCTTTACGAGACGCCCATGGATTAAAGATGACAGCATGTTTGGCAGTCAGACTTTCCAGTCCCTAAATCACGATGCCTCTTCCTATGTGCTTCCTGGCTTCCTTTTGATCTTTCGCTCTTTCATCCCTCTGATCTCGGGATCAATGTGTCAGAGTGCTGGTCTCCAATCTGGAGCAGGGCAGTGAGAGGGAATGGGTTTCAAAGGGAATAGAGTGCGTGTGCAAGCTGACAAATCTTGCACTAAACAACCAATAAACCAGAGAAATGCTTTAAAGTTACATTCTGTCATCATGGGATCCTCAGATACTTTGTATCTTCTACTTCATTATTTTATGGGCTGTTTTTCCTAAGGAAAACTATCTAAAACAAAACCAAAAAAAGCTGTGGCTATAGTAAGAATCAAGGAAAATTAGGCAGTTGCCCTGGCCTTTCTTCTCAGCCATCAGATCTGGACCTAGAGATAGGACTATGGTCAGATTTTGGATGACATTCCATTTCCTTACTCAGAGACTGGCCAAAGATTAAGTGAGGGGCTTCCTAGGGTTGAGGTGATTTAATTCATGAGCAACCACATCCTACCTGGTATCTCTTACCACAGAGGGGGGTTCCTAAGCATAATCCCCAAAGTTAAGTCTAGCCTTTCATTCACAGAGACTGGAACTGATATTCACATGCTTTCATTTCCTGTCCAGCAAGATAGATGGAGCCTTATTTGTAATGTGGTGAAGGGTAAGACCTAACGTGTTTTTCGGAGTCAACAGCAAGGATGGGAGAAGAGAATGTAAGACAAAGACATTAACGGTTTTTAAAATGTTCTCCACCCTCTTCAAACATTAGCCACATGGATAAAAGCAATTTATTGCTAATTGATGAGAATTTTGAGTTCAGAGAACAATTTCTTGAAAACCTGGCTATTTCTATCCTCTAAGATCACAATCTGGAGTCAAAAAGACTGGCATTTTGTTCCCCAAGTTAGTCAAATCATTAACCGGTCAAGAGAAAAATAAGGGGTCAAATGAGATGCTCATTTCAAATATTCACTCGATTTTACAACTTCTGTTAAGGGGATCACACCAACTCCTGTGAAATCCCACCTCAGAGTAGCAATGACACTCTTCAAGAGGCATCTGACAAACAAGCAAAGGGGGAAAAAATGGTTAAAAGATATGATTAGGCAACTGACAGAAGGGAAAATGCAAATGTTCAATAAACACATAAAAGATGCTCAATCTCACTAGTCCAGGAAAATGCAAACTAAAAATAACATATAACTTTTGCTCATCAGATTGGCAAACGTTTGTTGAAAAAATTAACAATGGGTAGTAGTTCTTATAGGATGAGAGGAAAAAGCCATTCTCATAATTAATGGGAATGTAAATGGTTATACCTTTTTAATCTATTATAATGATGCACTGGATGATTCAGTCATCCTACTTTAGGGACTATATCCTAAAAAAAATAGACGACTCAGTACATAGGATATATAGACAAGAATTCATACCTGACATTATTCGTTGTGGCAAAGACTGGAAATGGTCTCAATGTCTATTAAAAGGAAAAATACTGAATGGATTGGTTTGTAACCCATCAGATATTACATAGTCATTAAGAAAACAAAGCAAACAAACAAAAAACCCCAAAACAACAACAACCACCCAAAAAAAAAAGAAAAGAAGAGTTAAGTATGTTTCATGAGCTGGAGGTATCCATGATGTACAGTTATGTAGAAAAGCACATTTCAGAGTAATACGTGGCATAGTCCCATTTTTGTAAGAACAGAAACTAAACAGAGACCCCATATATGGCCCGATCATATATGGCCCCATCATATGGCCTGATCCCAGCCCAAAACCTGGTGTGCTCATTCAGGAGCCACCCCCCACAGGTACACAGGTGGTACCAGGCAGCCTCCCCTCCCCTGGAAGCCGCTCTCCCCCACCAGATGAGTGCCTAGCCAGTGCACTTCAGTCTCCAGAGGGAGATGCCGCCTCCCCAACCAGCTGCATTTATGCACCAATCTGCCTTCCCAGCCCTGGCAGCTCCATGGGAATCCTGGCTCTGGCACTCTTCTCCATTCTCACTCAGTATTTTTCCACTTCGAATCCTTCCTCTTCTTACCCCCACCCCCCGCCATCCCCTGGTTTTAAAGGCAGGGGCAGAGGCAGAGGCTCCTTAGCAGAGAGAAGATTCCCTGTGTCTGTGCCGCATGCCAACTGAGCCTCGCCTACCCAGGTGCCCTTCAGGGGGGAAAATGGATCACTGGGGAGCTAGCACGTCTCTTTTTCTTTGCCTCTTGGCAGGATTACAGGAAGTGAATAAAGGCTGACTGCTACCTTCAGTTTGGGGCAGTGTCCTCATTGGACATCACACCACCTGGAAGCTTGACGGGATTAAAAAAAAATACATTTGACTGAGCAGGAACAAAGGTACAGAAGTGTGAGAGTTAATTTTGCCTTACGTAGCTTTTTGTTATTTGACTGCTACCAGGAATGTATGTTCCTTTTGTTTGCCCAGATTGGGCCAGATATTCATAGAAGACCTCAAGTCCTACTAAGTGCAGACTCATCTTTGTTCCACTACCAATCTTTGTAAACCTTGTATGCCCCAAGCACAGGTCCACAGAACTCTACCCAGTGCCCAACCACATGTCAGAGGTCATCAGCCAGAGGTCATCGGTCAGGGGTCATCAGTCAGGGCCCAAGCGCAACAGCAGAGGGATCCCGCAGCTGTGCCAGGAGCCGCTGAGAAACCAGTGGCTGGATTTTGTTATAAAAGTACAAACTGGTTAAGCCCCAAAATGTCTTTGTTGTAAGATATTTTTAAATGTCATTTAAAAATGACATTGTTTTAAGAAGAAGATGACATTTGGAGAATCACAGGGCAAATGCCAGAAAACTTTTGTCAGTGCTCCCTTCCTGTGACCCTCAGCAAGCCCAGAAGCACATGTTCCACCAGGCACAGGCCTGGGCAGATGGCCTCTCTGCCCTTCCGCCTCCACAAGGTAAACCCTTTGGGTTCAAAACCAAACAAAATCTCCAAGTTCACAGTTATGTGACTTTGCAAATAGAGGCCATACAGACATGGTAAGGGGACAACTAATAAATATATTATCGTCAGCCTCAATAGAAGGCTTTCTCAAAGTGGCACAAAGAGTGGGGAAAAATGGGTATACCATACAGATTTAGATTTATAAATACAGACTTTATATATATGTAAGTACATATACATGTACACACACACCCCTCCAAGTTTAACACTGGTACACTCTCTGCAGAGCAGAAATGGAAAAGAAATGCCAGGCTGCTGCACTTAAAAAGCAGGTAATGGTCCAGCAGTCCAGTTTCCATGGAATAAGAGGTACGAAAAGTCTTCAAAGCGAAACAAAAGTGGGGGATCAAGCTCACTCCTGAAGTCAGAACTGAAAGTAAGGTGCTTCCTCTTGCCATCCCTTGATTTTTTTCTCTGAGGCATGGGAACAGCCAGCCAGCAAAGAAAGTGCTTTGAGGTTCACCTTCCTTTGAAAGAGTCCCAACAGCACAGAACTTCATTCCAATCTCTCACTGTTTAGAGGTCAGCCAGCCCGGCGGCATGGAACCCACCATGTGTGTCATTAAGCAGGTGTACATGTATGACATGCAAATGTGCAGGAGGAAGGTTCTACACTCCCCATCCTCTCTGGGTGGTGGTAAGTTCAGATACTTTACCCAGGAGGTAATGCTGTGAAAGCCAAAGCACTAACTGACAAGTCCCATGGGGCGATGGCTCATTGCTGAACCCTCTCCCAGCTCTGAAAGCCCGCGGCATGGGAGAGAGGCATGCATGTGTGCATTACTCGTGGTAGTGAGGCCACACGGGATGGCAGAGACGGACCTGGCCTGGGAATCAGAATCTGTGGGTGCCAGCCCTACCTCATGCCCGTCTTTGGCTCTGGACCTTGACATCCTTGCCTAGAAAAAGGAGAGATAGGACCAGATCATTTCTCAGGCATCTTTCAAGCCTAACTTTAAACAATTCGGAAAATAAGCCTCAGATATGTGGGGTAGAGAAACAGGGGCGAACTGGTACAGTGATTGCTTTTCTTCTCAGGTGGCAATTGCCACAATTTAGATTCTAATACATACAAACCAAAATCGAAGCATGAGGATGGGAGAAGTCACCCTTGGTGCATCTCTTAAATCATAAGGGACAAAGAGTCCATTATGAAGCAAGCCCCCAGTGTAATTTCACTGTTGTCACCAGTCCCCTTGGAACGCACAGCTGCAAACAAAAGGCATCTTCCACACTGTTAAGAGTATTCATGGGCTGCCCTGATTCCATTACACACTTTTTCAGTTGAAAGTGATTCGAAACGCAACATTAAACTGCACATTCCCAGAATGGAGGAGAAAATCTGATACAAGGTGACAAAGAGAAACCATTCGGAAAATGCTTTTTGACAGTGTATATCAATTCCAAAGCACAGGTTGGAGGCATCCATTTTGTCAAAAAGCATCAGACCTTGTGAGTCCTGTTCAGATGCAGCAGAAGCATCTGTCTCCTTCAGAGGTATTAGAAATGTGTCGACGGAAAAGAAAGCAGGGCAGCTGACAGAACAAGCAGGGGTTACCACCGTCGGAGGACAGCCAGGCTGTCGAGGCTAATTAGAGGTGCCAGAAAATAGCTGAAGAAAAAAAATAATCCCACGAGCCTGGAATTAGTTTGGGTGTGTGTCTAGTCATTCCATTTTCAGAATGGACATTGAAGAAAAAGTTTGCAAATACGATGATTCATTTAACAGAACCTCAAGCACCCAGTCAGTTTCCCAGCAAAAATATTCACCAAAGAACAGTCAGGAGAAAAAAATTACTGGTCTTTGAATAGCAGCACGAGTATGTGACTATTTGTAGAGCCATAACTGAATCTGATGTTCTTGTTTTTCTCACAACCAGCCCAGGCTGTATTCATAGCCCCCAGAATAATATCTCAATGTCATACTTCTGCCACTTTCTACAAGCATCTTGCTTTACCAGCAACATTCATGAAACCCAATGCACCAGCACATTTCCCAAAGTAATAAAAGCCTCAGTCATTAAAGAAAACTTTCTGAGGTGACTATTTCTTAAAATAATAATAATAATAATAACAACAAGGGGTCCATCTATAAATGAACAGTGGGGCTATGTGTTCTACTTTAAAAAAACTATAAACCACATTTCATAAAGTTCATCTAATTAAAGTGTGCAATTTGGTATTTCTGAGTAAATTCACAAGGTTGTTCAACCATAACTACTATATAACTCCAGAACATTTCCATCTCATCAGAAAGAACCCCTCACCCTACCGGTACCCATCAGCAGTCACTCCCTGTTCCCCCACCCTCCCTCAGCCCCTGGCAACCACAGATCTACTTTGTGTCTATGGATTTGCCTACTCTGGATATATCGTATAAATGAGATCATATCATATACAGCCTTTCGTGCCCAGTGTCTTTCACTTAACATAACGTTTACAAGGTTTATCCTTGTCGTAGCATGCATCACTACTTTTTTCCTTTTTATGGCTAAATGAATATTCCACTATATATATATTTATATAGAGATAAATATTATATAGATATAGATATGCCACATTTTATGTATTCACTCATCACTTGATGGACATTTGGTTCGCCCCCACTCTGGCTATTGTGACTAACACTGCTATGAACGTTCATTTACAAGTTTTGGTGTGATTATGCTTTTAATTCTCTTGGCTATATGCCTAGGAGTGGGGACTGCTGAGTCACATGGTAACTGTTTAATTTTTTGAGGAACTGCCAATTGGTTTTCCAAAGTGCCTGCACCATTTTCCACTGCCAACAGTGGGTTTCAAAATTTTATCTTCAAGTACCACAGAGTTCAAACTGAATTTATTTCTGAAAATCCCACAGTCATTTCTCATTTTACACAGTTTTAAAAGAACTTTGCTAGAAAGTTCTGCCTGTGTGTTTAGATTTCAGCACACACACTGAACACTTAAAGGTTCATTTTCCATTTGCATCAGCGGGAATATATCTGGTTCTTCTCAAGTGCAGGGTCAATACCTATAATCCACAGCAACACACAGCCCCCCCAGCACAAATGGACACACACTTCTCAAGCCCCCAAGTGAGCACATTTTTCTCCGCATAGCAAGTAGCTAGACTGGGTGAGGCCACCGAAGGCATTTTTTTTTTTTTTCTCTACTGCAGTCATTTGGGAGTAGGATGGATCCCCCTTCTTGTCTAAAAATACACGATGACTACAATAGCTCAGTGTTCGTGTGCCAAGGCAGGTAGGACATGCAGTATCTGGGAAGCAATCTCTTCTTTACTAACACTCTGCATTAGTCACACGCAGGTTAGAGCTGGGTCCAGTTCTGACCTCTTCACTTTTAAAAAGGCAATGCGAGACAAACCAAAAGAGACTCTTAATGTCATAAAACAAACTGAGGGGGGTGGGGGGAAGAGGGGTTGGGAGAGGGTGGTGGGGTTACATTATATGTTTAAATAAAGCTTAAATAAATTTAAAAAAAAAAGGCAATGCGATGGAGCAAATGAACAGAATCCCAAAAAGAGAAATAAAAACAACTCAAGAGGCTAGAAAATAGATGCTCTGAAGGAAATTAAAACAACTGTGGTATTTCAGCCTGAAGGAAAGAATGAGGAATGACTTGATCACACTCTCCTTCACGCAATTTGAAATGGTTTTACTCAAAATATGGCAGGTGATCAGATCTTCATGCTCAGAACAAAACAAACAAGAGGAAATTCTATTTAAATCAAATCAGTAAGATTCTATGGTTGGAAACGGGAAAAGAGTTTTCAGATCTTCACATTATGCATTGATTGAAAACCATGAGTCCCCACCCCCGGAATTCAAAAGGACATGGGGGAGCTTTGTCTATATTCGCCTGCCAAGTCTCGAGGCGTCCTTCACTGTTTCTCTTTATGGTGCTATAAATCAAGAACTACATCTGCTCTGTAAGGGCAAAGTCAAATCCATGAACAATTCATTCTCGAATGCATAATTTATTAGAAGGTCTTGCAACTTACACTGTGAACGTAAACAGGGTATCCTTGTTGCCATAACCCCTGTTCAAAACTAAGCTGCAGGACTTCACCTCACAGGGCAGGTGGGCTCGCTTGTGGCCCACAGTTAGGACAGAGGCTAGATGCCTTCTCTGTAAGCCCTCTTTGGTTCTACCTGCTCATAGTTACCCCGTCAGTTCCTTATACAATCCCATGCCAGTTCCTTACACGACAAAGGCTTGGGAAGCCCATCTCTCATTCACTGAACATAACCATCAGTTGGGTTTTGTGAGCCAGTGGAAATGGAGTGGAAAGTAACTAGGGCCTGGAGTACAAAGTCTAGTTCAAGCTATGAACTAGCTATACTGGGAATAGCAGCCACTCTGTGACTTGATTTCCCCCCATTTGAAAAACAGGGCAATACCACTTTCTTCAAATTAGATGAGTTTATGCACAAGAGACTTTATGTATAACTTGGGTTTTATGTCTTTTTTTTTTTTTTAGGTTTTTTTTTCATTAGTTTTTTAACGATGCTGACTGAATCATTAAAGGAAATTCACATATCCCAAGTCAAACTAAAACAGTTACTTGGAATGGTGTTATTTTGTACAGTAACTGTCCATAGTTGTTGTGACCCTAAGGAACTGCATAAATGAAAAAATAAATTGTACTTAGGTGGCCTCCCATAGGCTTTAATGATAAAATGGTACGCTGATTTCCCATGGTCATTTCTAGACATGTGTTCAGATCCCTCCAGAATTCCACAGAAAACAAGGCAGATTGATAAGAGTAGTACTGGAACATTCCTGCTTCTCTTGATCACCAGCTTTAAAACCCCACCCTATTAATTAATATTAATGTCACAATTGCCTCAACATTTTTCTAAGCATATCTGTAATTTAAGATTTTATCTTGACAAAGATTTATAAAAGGGTCTCATGCCAAATTCCCTTTACTTACAAGAATCCTGCTTACCTCACAATTTACCTAAGGCTATTGCAATTGTCCAAATGAAAAATGAGAGTCTGGACTATGTCTATGGGAATAGATAGAAGTCTTGGAGATAAAATACATTAAATTTTTTTTATTCTATCTGTATTTATCATATGCACATAATTTTAAAATATATCCTCCCAGGTAAAGGAAACGAAATGTCTGGGAATCCACTGAGGTTCCCAACTTTGCCCCTGGAGGGCGATGATATCACTAATGACAGGGAGACCGGGAAGAAGCCAATCTGGTGAGGAAGATACTGCCTCTTAACTTTGCATGCTGAATTCAGGGCATGTGACTGATGCTCAGGCAGAGGGACTAGTAAGTACACAGCTGGAAATGTGGGTGTGATGCTCAAGAATGAGGTCAGCGTTAGAAAAAGAGACTTGGGAATAGTTATATTTACATGGTAGTCAAAACTATGGAATTGAAATAAATGCTTCAGGGAATGTAGATAGAAAAGGAGTGTGTAAATGTTAAGTGAGAACATAGAAAAATGGGTCCATTCCGTCATTTACCTGGTGAATTCTTCACCAAGTAAGTCAGTGAACTGAATTTGGCCCTCCACGGAACTCTCTTATGAGTGATAAACAGTAGGAAGCCACCAAAAAAAATTCATGCTCAGAGAGTCTGGGAAATACCTTTATCTGTCACACGAATTTCCTGAGCTTTTATATAATAAATATGGGTTGTTGTTCCCCAAGAGTAGATAATTGCACAAAAATTCTCATATGGGATTAGGGAAGGAAAAGCTCTTAACATCTCCTCAGTTTTCTACCATGGGTGGATTAGATTCAGGGATAAGAGGTACCTGACTGAGCCTGGGGACACAATAGGCTTCACCCTTGGTAGTCTCCTGCCCTACTCCCAAAAACCTTGTCAGGTAAAATTTGGGGATGCTCTCTCTTGGCAAAAAGCCATACCAGGCATCTCTCTCTGACTCCATTCTCTTTTTGAAATGCTCTCATTCACAACGCTGCAGCAGTAAACGGGGCGGACACTGCAGTGGAAGCTGCCCTGAAGGAAGCTAATCTCCCTCTTCCTCCCCAGTCTTTGCCTATCTCCATTCTGGCTCTCCTCTAAATAGTTTGCCCGGTGAGAGTACTCAGGGCATGTTCCTGCTACTCTGACTTCAACTGGTTCTGACTGGACACTTGAGGGTTATCTTGTTCTGGATCTCATTTTATTTCTGTATTTGCTGCCTCTCCAGAATGACTTTCCCTCATCACCAGGATTAGGGGGAAAGAGGCAGATACGCTGTACTGGTCCTAAGCCCTGCACCCAACTCCAGCTTCAACAAAAAAAGAGTCAGCATGGCTCATGAAGGTCATGCAGCCAAAGGCCAACAATTGTTACTTATAAAATGTGTTCCCCTGTCTTATCCTCTATCCACAGATTTCTCTTTTTACCTTTTTGGGATTGGTAGGCAGGGCCCAGAAGAGGACTTGAGAAATAAGTTTCCAGGTCTTGGCCGTGCAGCTTATTCCTCCCTGGACATCCCCCAAATCAGGCAGTTTTAACTCACCTCTGCAGAATGTTGTTGTCCCTCTACAGCTTCCCAAATGGCTCTTGTTGTGCAGACAGGAAATCTCTCTGACATTTATGGGTGAAGAAACCTATTTTGGACTTTATGTTTTTGCCATTTTGCAAATACTAAGACCAACAGTATGGAGTTAAGATCCCCTTCCTTCTGATGGGAAGGCCAAGGGTGGACAGTATCATCAGCCTATCAAAAGTGTTCACATAGCTGAAGCCCAAAACAGATTTATGCTTACAGAACATGGTGAAGACAACAGAACTGGCCTGCCTTAGTCATATTTGAAAAATGGAGGCAATTGAGGAAGAGACTAATTGCTGCTTGACAGCAAAGGTGTGATGCTGACAGATGACAAACAGAAGAAGTACTATTTTATTGCTATTTTACCTGTCAGATTAAGGAGGGGAAAACAGCCTTGAGAAAAACAAAAACAAAAACAAAAACCCAACCAAACAAAAAGGAAAGCCCAAGATAGATGAAATCATTTCAGAAGAGAGCTCTGCCACAATAAATGGGGTCAAGTCCTCTGGCTTCAACAGATTACATCTTGGGGCCTTACAGTCCTCAAAAATGAGGCCACCATAGTTCTGTCAGGGATCCGGGAGCAAGTCAGTGAAGAAATGTGCCCAAAGATCGGAGATGGGCAAATCAGGTCGATTTCCAATGAGACAACGGACTTGGTCAACAGAGGAGTGTGGCTTGGTATCAATCTGGAGTAAGATTCTAGAGCGTGCCCATAAAGAACGGCTTGTGAGGGCTAATCAAGGAAAGCCCCGATCACTGGTCGTCTGCCTGGATCCTCTGAAAGAGTACACCATGTCGTCCCCAACCTGCCCCCATCCCTCTTTTGGTCCAAGTGAAAGAAACACTGCAGGCAGAATATCGATTTGGACTTCAGAAACCAACACAGTCTTTCATGATCTTTTGGTGGGCAATGAAGAAGAGAAACTACTGTCAATTAAAATACATGAATTAAAAATGGTTGAAATGTCCACAAAATTTATTTAAAGAGTTTCAGTCCATTAGACAGTCCCTGTGGTACAGCTCTGTGGGAGAAGGTCAGAGTGGGCCTAAGGATGCTCTCTCTTCATAGGGGAGTAGCCAGCACCTATGGATTGCCCAGGTCAGCTCTATTCTGAGTGGTGCCATGTGTGAATAGGGAAATACCACACAAACCAGGCCAGGGCCAGAGACCTGGGTGATGAGGGGCTCAAACCAGCTCTCTGGAGATTGTGTGCAGGAGACCAGGGATGTTTATTCTGAACAAGACTTGTGGAGTATTACAACAGGTGCCTTTTAATACCTGAAGGAGCAACGAGTGGAAGACCAAGTGATCCCACCTGGGTGGTAGGAATATGCCTTTCTTTTCTTAATCTTTTAAAAACTACACAAGTAACCAACACTGCTTGTGTGATAGTAGAAAGTTTTGTTTTTACAAAGGTTTCATGAGGTAAACACGCATAGACATATACAAAATAAATGCCTGAAGGAGAAGGCTGTCATGAAGGGGAAGCCCAGGCCAGGGAGCGCAGACATACTGCTGAGAGGGCCACATTGAGGAGTATTTCCTGAGAAACAGAAGGAAAACGTAGGGGGAGATGAGAGGAGGGTGGGCAACTGAATTTCACAGAAGCTGACTGACAGAGCTAGGGAAGACATGATGGCACATGGAAGGCTAAAAACCTGGGGACAGTCTCTTTCAGGAACAGCAGCAACGACGGGGCGGGGAGACAAACCAGGACTTCTAACCATGAGCCAGTTGGATCTACTTAAGTTAACTGATGAGGTGCCTGGGATATCACTAAAGATTTAGCCAAAGCCAAAGAGTGTCTTCAAGGGGTCAAAGAAGGAAAATCTCCTCTTCAAGGAACACTGGACACTGTGATTGGTCTAGTTGGAAAATGAAGTCAGGGAGATCAGAAAAAAGAAACCCTAGTAGGGGGACGCCTGGATGGCTCAGTTGGTTAAGCGGCTGCCCTCAGCTCGGGTCAAGATCCCAGGGTCCTGGGATCGAGTCCCGCATCCGGCTCCTTGCGAGGCAGGGAGCCTGCTTCTCTCTCCACCTCTGTTTGCCTCTCTACCTGCTTGTGCACTCGTGTTCTCTCTCTCTCTCTCTCTGACAAACAATAAATAAAATCTTTAAAAAAAAAAAGAAAGAAAGAAAAAGAAAAACCCCAGTAGGAGGGCTCAGGAAAAAGACCGATGGCCAAATGGAGGCTGATGGACACTGCTGGGTTCTTTTCTGTATGCTGGCAAGTGAGTCACCCCAACCATGTGAGGTGTCTCAGCCACAGGGCTATTATCCCTGCTCTTCCTCACACTCTGATAAGGTTCAGTTACCAGTCTGAATTCTCTGAGTATGGATGGGAGGGTAAAGGAAAAGTCACCAACAAAATAAGGAGCATGGTTTCCAATAGATAAACCACTTCCTGTTTTCCTTGGGATCAGTAGTGTCAAAAGTAGAAACTTAGCTACTTAGCTAAGCTACTTAGCTTCCAAGAAAAAGTGGGAACATCATTCCCATTTTCGACACAAGGATGTACAGGAAAGGGGTGCCTGGGTGGCTCAGTCAGTTAAGACGCTCCCTTCCACTCAGGTCATGATCCCAGGGTCCTGGGATCCAGCCCAGCATTGGGCTCCCTGTTCAGCGGGAAGCCTGCTTCTCCCTCTCCCACTCCACTGCTTGTGTTCCCCTCTCGCTGTGTCTCTGTCAAATAAATAAATAAAATCTTAAAAAAAAAAAAAAAAGAATATAGAGGAAAGGGGGCACCTGGGTGGCTCAGTTGGTTAAGTGTCTGCCTTCAGCTCAGGTCATGATCCCAGGGTCCTGGGATCGAGCCCTGCATCACGTTCCCTGCTCAGCGGGAAACCTGCTTTTCCCCCTCCTTCTGCCTGCTGCTCCCCCTGCTTGTGCTCTCTGTCAAATAAATAAAATCTTAAAAAAAAAGAATGTACAGGAAATATTTATACTATGGGCTGGTTCGTATGAAAGAATAAGAAATCTTCAGGTGAATAAAAGAATCTTTAGTTTATACAAACCAGTTAGAGTTTAACATTCCTCCTCAAACTTTAAGAGAAAAATATACCAGTTTACGCTCCTATATCTGATGGGAATGAAGAAGAAAAAAAAAAAAAAAAACAAAGAGGTAAATTCACTGGAAGAAAAGCCCACTGGAGTAAATCCACCAGAAATGTGTCATCATAGATACACTGTTTTCAAATATTCTTCTAGGGGCAAGGTTCAAGCTGTAAGCTTGTTCTTATAATAACCCTGTTGGAGAGGCATTTCCTATCGCAACATGGCTCTACAAAAACACTCAGGAGAAACACAATCCATCAAATCCCATGTTTCTGTGTCCCAATTTCTATGGACCTATTCAGATTTACATTTTGAATGTTTGGTATCGGTCAGCAAGTCCCACATACCAGAGAACAAGAGGCTCTCAGAGCACAATCACCCCGGTCCCACTGGCTGCTCCCATTCACAACTCCCTCTCAAAGGAGAAACCCAGATGGAAGCTTTCCGCAAGCAAACCTTTATAGCCTCAGCCTGGTGCAATTTAAGAGTGAGGTTCAGAAGCAATTAGAAAGAGCATTAATAGAGCCATTTGTTATAATTCGAAACATGAAGTTTGCTGTTCAAAAGGCTAACTGCAGGGCTTGAAGCTAAGTGCTTAAAACTGCCCTGGAATCCTCCAGTAATATATCCTAATTCCAATCCCATTCCTTCAATCACAGATGAAAAAGTTCACACTTTCTCATGTTTGGCTGGGATCACTTAGAGCCATTCGTTGTAGCTGTGAGATCCCTTTCTTGAGAATCAACATCTTCATTTGGTTTCCACATGAACAACTGTCGAAGGCTATAAAGTCTTTGAAGAGCATCTATTTTTGCCTTGAGGTCTGGTGGCATCAGAGTTCACATGAACTCCACAGATGAAAACTATCTGAGTGTGATTTCATCGGTGCCCACAGCCCTCTCGCCAAGGCGAGGTCCCTGCACGTGCGGGGTTTCTAGATCTCCACGGCTTATGTGTTTGTCCTTAAAACTGTTTTCACCAGTTTCCAAGGAGGACAAAATTTAAAGATGAGCCACAAGGCACGTTCACCAGAGAATGAATGTGGGGCAACTCCCTGGGACAGTTAACCCTGAAACACAGCTCCCTGGCTGCATCCACGTGTGTTCTCCTTCAGCAGTGGGACATAAACTTCACCAAAGCTCCACAAGTCGTCTCTTCCCTCGTACACAACCTGTGATCTCTGTTCCCTCGCTGGCTATACTTTCTCAATAGCTTTACATGGCGGAGAAGAGAAAACGGTATTTGATGCAAGAGAGAAAGCGGGTTTCTCTTTCCCGCGAAAGATTGTGCGGCCAGGCCACTTTCCAGAGTGACTCAAAAAACTCTTATAAAAGGGGATAAAATGGCTGAATGACCTGGGGTGGTTCTGAGGGGGACGCACCAGTCTCAGGTTGAAGATGACGCTCTGAGCACCCGGTGGCCGGACGCGGCTATCCAGAAGCCTTACGCACGGCTGCACGGTGTACGGGAGCACCTGCCAGGACCGGAGGGCTGAATCCACGTGGAGGGAGTGCTCCCGAGGGGACCACGCTTCAGACCACCTGCCTCACGAGCGGTGGGCTGCTCTTCAGCTGTGAGCCTAGTCGTTCAGTACCTGACAGAGCAGGCGGAAGTATGACAGAAACTGCTACAACCTCTTCTGAGTCCCCAGCTCGCTGCTTCCTTGGCAGCTCTCTCCAGGGATAATGAGAGCACAGTTGTCAAATACAGAAAGTTGAAATCACTAATGTGATGCTAAAACTTATCGCAGATCATTAAACATTTACTAGTAGTACGTAAGGCAGAGAGGTGGCAAATGACATTTCTTCACAGAAATTTTTGAGCCTAGAAATCCTATCAGTTTGATAGTTTCATTTTAGGGATGAAGAGACCAAGATCTGGGGAGATTAAGGGTTTGGCAAGACGGAAATCCATCTTCCCTTTCACTTCAGGGTTCCTTCTTTGATATGCTACACTTCCCCCTTCCTTGTGGTGAGCCATTACTTCCCACTTACACTCCTGGTTGTTTCTGAACATTTAGGGACACTCACCAGTGTGTTCCGCTACCCTCTAAGAAAGGCCAGGATTCTTCCCAGTCCTGAATTTCTGCCTTCATCCAGCAATCACCTTTTTTGTTTGTTTTTTGTCACCTGTACTGGGTTTCTGCCCCATGCCAGTGATGACCACCCTCCCTCTTCTCTCCTTTGTCACATCCAGTAATATAAAAAATGTTGAACTCTGGTGAATTTCACTCCAGAAAATTACCAGGGACAAAAATAGTGAAATGAGAACAAGTGGGAGTGACCCAGAAGAGAAGAGAGAGTGTGCACCCAGAGAGCTCACTTACTCTGGAGCTAGGATGTGGAGAGGTACCGTCTGGGGAGAGCTGAGTCCCCCGGCTTATGTCCTACATTGCCAAGAGGGGAAACCATGTGCTGAAAATCTAGGTATGCCCTCGATTAGTAAGAGGAGACCATGGCTGCAAATGCTCGACAGAGGCAATCTGAGGCAAATCTGTCGCAACTTTGGGTGATAGCTGTGCTGAACAAAAACATCCCAAACACAGGGAGGAGGGCTCAGCCTCTAAAGAAGCTGGAATTTTTCAGCCATAAACCATCAACTGAAATTAAACCCATGTGACCTTGAGCATAATGGGAGCCCCAGTAAAACCATGCTTTTACTGATCAAATTAAAACTTCTAAGACCTTGCTTCCTCTCTCTTGTTTTCTTTCCCTGAGTGCTTCCCCTGTGCCAGGCACAGACAGCAGGGTACCCGAGAGAACCCTCTGCTGCACAGAGCACAGCCTTGGGAGGGGCTGCGGTCTGTGCAGGAAGGTGGTGGGGCATGCCAGAGTAGGAGGCGAGGAGGGGGCAATGAGGACGGAAGGACTCGCTATGGGGAGCCACGTGCAAAGCCGGGAGTAGGCCGTGGGGGGACAGCGCAGGCAGAAATGACTGTGTGCGCCAAGCCTCCGGAGTGGGAATGTGTTGGACATGGGTGATGAGTGGGACCAAGGGGCATGAGGAAGACCAGATGGGGTTGGGGGTGCTGAAGAAGTGGGCAGGGCCAGTCGGAAGGCCTGGCAGGGTATCAGATGAGTTCATGTAAGATCAGAGACGAGCCCTGAAGGGCTTAGAGCAGAGGATGGATCTTCTACAAAGCAGACCATGCTTGTTGTGTGCAGAAAGTGGATCGGTGCAGGCCAAAGCTGAACAAGGGAAACAGCAGCCTATCGCTGGGGTTCAGTTGAGAGATGTGCCGGTCCTGACTGAAGGCTAAGCAATGGAGGTCACAAGAAGGGATATATTCACAATGTAATCCAGAATCAGGCTGGAGAGGAAGCCACAATGGGGCTGAAGCCACATTTATGTGGCGCCTCCATATGCCAGGGGTGGTTTCCCCACAGGTAACCATCTCCTTCGTATTCCCGGTCCCTGTGCACCCACCATGTTGCATCGTCCCAGACCAGACGCACCTACTCGCGTAGGCTCCTTTGAAGAATATTATCAAGCCCACCATGGTCTCAATGCTATCATCTTTTCAAACAACAATGCTACTTATAAGCAATTTTTTGGAGAGCCTAAGCAGACTTGAGCCTTCTTCTGGAAGTGCTTTGAGGGGATACAAAGCTAAGATTTGATTTCTGCCACAAATGAGCTCTGGCTTATTAGGAGAGGGAAGGAGAAACACTCAATTATGTTGCAGTATGAAAAGTGAAGTAGTGGCACAGAGAAAGGGGTCTCTGAGGTCTCTGGTACACAGAAGGGCACCAGGGAATGGGTCTCTGCCTGGGAAAGGACAGGGAACACAGGAGACATCAAAGAAGCAGTGATCCTGAAGCCGAATCTTCTAGAAGACATACCAGGGGGTTGCTGGACAGACAAGGAAGGAGGACAATTTAGTTCTGGGGGGCCTAAGGACATGGTCTGGTATTGCCAGGTCTTGTGGTATGAGGCTAGAAGAGTGACAGGAGACAAAGGTAAAGGCAGGCTGACAAAGAAGACTAGAGTCTGGCCTTGATCCTGCAGATGAGAAGTTCCTGAAGGGCTTTCAACAGGGAAGCAACGTGGCCTCCAGAGTTTCATCAGTCTAGGGGAATGACTGGGTGGGTACCAGCGAGGTGGCCACCCCCATCCAGAGCCCTTGTGAGGCTCCTATACGGACTCTACCACAGCCGCTGCTGGCCACTGAGAGGAGCTGCTAATACACAGGGAGGGAGAAGAAAAAGACTATGCACCATATCGTGGTGTTCTAGGTTAAGTAATGGGTGCTTCAGTGGTGCCTCAAAACAAAACTGGGAACACAGAGAAAGGCATCATTTGGGAAAATTCCTTTAATTTTGGACATTTTAAGTGTGAACACGTTTGCAGAACATCTTATTTATTTAGACCTTATTTTGTTCCAGAAAGGATTTAAAGAGAGATTACACAAATAGATACAAGGTAAAACAAAATAAATCTATGTGGAAAAGAAAACTAGGGAAGATCAGAGGAGGCTAGGAACTAAGTAAATACAAAAAACACATGCTGCAAGGTTCTTAACTTTCCTAGAAGCAGTCACAAATGCTTCCTAACAGCAGAACCAAAAAACCCACAATCAGTTTACTCATCTCAGGGTCCAAAATGCAAAAACCGTTCCACTCCTCATAACCCCCGGCCTTTCCCTAAAGTGCAGAGAAGAGAAAAGGTCTCTGTGCTACTGAGGAGAGAGGACTCTGGGAAACAGGCTCTTCAGCTGCATCCCTACAGTAAAAACAAGCAAGCCATTTCTCCAACGAGGGTTCCTAGCACCAAGACAATAGTTCAGATAGAAAACCACTGGAAGGAGCCACAAGGTGGGGGTCCGTCCTCATCCAGCGACAGACCTGGGAATTTCTAAAGGGATGTCAGAACTAGAATTTCTTCATGTAGTGTTTCTCACAACAGAATCTTTCAAAACAGGGAAGGCAACACGTTCCTGGTTATGCTGTCCAACACGTAACTACAGAGCATCACTCCATGTACCAGGCCTCAGGCCCAGAAAATAGATTAAACTCGGGGATAAGAGGGAAGAAGAACTATGGAGTCTGAGGAAAGTCAGAAAGTGGACCTGCTATGTGGCCACAGAGAGGTGGGAAGCTGAGGTGACCAGAGGGAGGCAGTCCTGAGATGAGGGAGAGCTGTCTGGCTTGGGCAGCATCAAGATGGAAGGGGTCGATGAAGGTGCACGCGGCGGCTGGCTGAGGGTGGGATGTGGGGAGGCCTGCCGAAGAGGAACCCCTCGGTGGGCTGCAGAGCGGCAGGGGAATGGGGGGAACAGGACAAGTGTTTAAAGAGCAGCTAGCCAGTTGTTCCAGGAGTAGGGTGAGTAAGGTGGGGAAGTAAACTGTATTCCAAGGAAGGGGCAAGGACAGAGTCAAGGCCGTGGGGAGGGGAGAAGTAGAGCCTTGGGTCTGGGTCTGAGATGGGACCAAGAACACCAGTGGAAGCTACCAGTATATCTCTGAAGCTGGCTGCCACAGGCAAACTTCTATGGAATGGCAAATGCTGAAAGAAAAAAGGGCTGGGGTCTGTCTTGCTCTCTAAGCCCACTGTCTGGTTTCTTTGAGGCCTGTCCTGGGACATACTTACTTGGCACAGCTCATCACATGTTCTTATGTGCCCACACTACATATGTTGTACACGGATACGTCGGGAAACTCATGAGTGCTGCCTCCTTCAAGCAGCACTGGACATTCCCAGCATCATAGGCCTGAGAGTTCTTACAGAAATGCTGGCTAGGGACCCCTGGGTGGTACAGTGGGGTAAGCCTCTGACTCTTGGTTTTGGCTCAGGTCAGGAAATCAAGTCCCAAGTCAGGCTCTGAGCTCAGCATGGAGTCTGCTTGAGACTCTCTCTCTCTCTGCCATGCACCCCGGCTCGGCTCTCTCGCACATGCACTCTCTAATAAATACATCTTAAAAAAAGAGAGAGAGAGAGAAAGACACGCTGGGTCAACCAGAAGACTGACTGCTGGCAACACAATGAAACAGTGAATAATGCCTCAGCATCCGTAATTAAGTATTTGCTACAGAAAACACAGCGGCCTGCAACAGGACAGTGTCTAGCTCATTCTGATGTGGCCTCATCACCCCCAAAAGGTTCTGACCTTCAAACCTATACTGTTTGGGAACAAATTGGTTTTCTACAAGAGCCCGAGGTCAGGAAAAGCTAAAATGTGTGTGTGTGGCTGTTCTTACATGTGAATACCACTGGAACCTTTTGAGCGGCTGAACCGCAGCGGCCACGAGAGGCAGACAAGGCCTCACTCGGATCCCGGTGAGCCAGCACTCATTCCTCATGCAGAAGGCAAAGGGTACAGCTGCACGGTCACCAAGAAAACCAGTCTCAGGGCCTAGACAGACTTGTTTGAGAGACTGCTCATCATTGGAATCATTAAGTATCCCTTCCAGAACACGACACAAAGACTGGCTTGCTAGGCCCTGTTCCCTGACATTTACTTGATGCCTTCTCTAGGCAAAAGCACGATGTGAGAATACAGTGCTGAAAGTACAGCACCGCACGGTGGTTTTTAAGAAGTTCATAGAACACCACAAAGGGCTGAGATAGAGGTTAACAATCATTATTATCATTATAGTAATAAAAACATTTATTGAACAATTACTACAGGCCAGGAACTGCACTTAGCATTTTGCATGCTTGTAATCCTTCTACCAACATTATGACAAGTAAGGTGTCTCACGATCCCCATTTCACTGATAAATAAAGGCACAGAGAGGCTGCACATTTGAAGGTCACACAGCACTCTAGGCAGCGCAGCCAGGACCAGAGAACCCAGTGAAGTTTTCTCCAGAATCTGGGTTATTCACTACTCTGTAACCTGCCCTACCACAAGTATTCTCATCTGTTTTCTATACTGAGACTTGGCTATATAATTTCACTTAAATGAGGGGTCTAAAAAGTGAACACAGTCCAGCCATTTTTTAAAAGACCAATTAACAATGAGAACTGGGGCAGCCTGTTTGGAAGAGCGACCCTCTGTCCTCAGAATACTGGTGGCTATTACGGTTATGACCTCACAGCTCAGATTTACAAAGAGCATGATTGAGGGTGTGGGGAAAGGGGGGCACGGGAATTATACATAAACTTTGACACAAAAAAGAACCAAGTCGTGGCGTGGTGGGGGTAGTTAGAGGGGGTGGGAGTGGTGGTAAGTAGAGAGAAATCAGTGTGAAAATCAATTGCATGAATCCAGTTTTAGCAGGCAGGTCTGATGGCACATGGCAGGGAACAAGTCCCCACTCTGCAGCTGGGAAAGGCTATACCACCTGACCTGGAAGAGAAAAGCAAGGATCTAAAAGCTGGGTGGTCAAGTACAGCCCAACACAAAGGGTCAGGCGGGCTCTGGGCCCAGCAGCATGATTGAGGGCTTCTTGTGCTGCTTAGCTCCCTGGGAAGCATGACCTTGACTTCACAGCTAAGTCTTGCAAGGAAAAAAAAAATTACTTGTTTGTTTGCTGAATGCCTAAGAGCCTGAAGGCTTTTTAAAGGGCTTTGCTGTAAAAAAAAAAAAAAAAAAAAAAAAACTTTTCTATGTTACTTGGAGACAACCATTGCTTGCCAAAACACTAGGTTAAAAAAGAATCACAAAGCTTGAGAGCTGGAAAGATGATGAGAGGCTGCCTAGCGTGCCTCCAATACACTGAAAGTATGACTGTAAACAATATGGAGACGACCCCCCCTCCTCCGCAGATGATCTTAGAGAGTGTGCTGACTTGAATTCAGCATGTAGTCCAGATCCAGTCTGGTAAGAATATAGTTTTAGAGTTCAGAGCTAACATCTGGCAGCAGTACTGGGTAAGAGGAGATGGACTCCACACTACAGTCCCCAGCGATCTAAAAAGTTAATAGTACATGCTTTTACTTCAGTCCCAGAGATAATGTACCCTTTCAAACACAAGTTATCTGTACCGTAATGCAAAATTTATTTTACCTTGCATCCTATTTTTTAAAAAAGATTTTATTTATTTACTTGAGAGAGAGGAGAAGGTCAGAGGGAGAAGCAGACTTGCCGTGGGGCCCGATGTGAGACTCGATGCTGGGACTCCGGAATCATGACCCAAGCTGAAGGCAGTTGCTTAACCAACTGAGCTACCCAGGCACCCCTTTGCATCATATTTCTATGATAATCTAAGATATACTAAAGTGATAAACTCTTATTTACGGTGTTAGTAGTAACAGCAGTAATTATATTGATAATATTAATATTAATAATATTTATTAAATGCTTTCCATATGGCAGAAAGAATTTGAATTCTTCAAATGCATTCAATCAGCAGGTAAGAATGCTTTAACATATGATATATGTGCTACTTCTTGATTCTCCTGACTGCCAGTCTCCCTCCACTGAAACACAAACTCCAAGAGGACAAGGGGTTCTGTTTCCATTATTAACTAAGTGTCTAGTTCTCACAACAGTGGCTGGCACACAGCAGATATTTGCTGAACTGCATTAACTCATTTAACCTTCACAGTGACTCTATGATACAGGGACTGTTAAAGTTCCCACTTTACAGAGAAGGAAGGAAGGAAGCAGATATAGAGCAGGTGACTAGCTTGCTCAAGGTCACACGGTCAATGAGAAGCTGGAATTCAAACCCAGACCTCCTGGCTTGAAACTCTGCACTTTTAACCAATACCGAGCATTTCTGATTCTAAATTTTAACACAGATGAATAGCTAACATGTACTCAGTGCTTTCTATGTGCCGGCCACGGAGGATAAATAACTAATGTGTATGCTCTCATTTAATACCCACCTGGGGGATTTCTTTAAAAATTAAAAACTGTCAGGCTTCTCTTAAGCTTACTGAATCAGCATTGTTGAAAGTGGGGGTGGAAGTCCACTCCGAAAGCACTCCGGGTGATTCTCATGAAACCATTCCGGGAATCACTGGAGGAGCCCAAATCCCCCTTTTTACTGATAAGGAAATTGAAGCCCAGAGTAACCGGCTTTCCCAAGTTCCCACTGAAAGCCAGGGGTACAGCCGAAACTAGAACCCAAGATCCCTTCCTTTTCTTCCCTTTCCAAGAGTCTGCTGGGCGTGCACTCAGTAGCATCAGCTGTCTCTAGCACAGAGTAATCTTTCTACCCTACTATCCCGACCACCACTAACAGTCGGCTGAGCCACCACCTGCCGTAGGGCATTATGAAGACTATTTCATCTTCTCCTTGGTTGAAATTTTTGTAACATTACTGAGAGACAAGAGCCTAAGTACAGAATCCTGAAGCACTGAAGAAACAAAGGTTCTGGAGTGCAGATATAGGACGTTGCCGTTGGCTGGCTCGAGGAGCAGGCAGCAGAAGGCACACTGGGCTGGGGGCTTGGAGACCCAGAGGTTAAATTCCAAACTTGTCCCCAACTGTGATAGGGTCCAAAATTCACATCCTCCATGGAGCCTCAGTTCCCTGCTTTGCAAACAAGCAGAGTTAAAAAGATCTTATTAATGCATCTCAGAGACGCTGTCCACAGCTCTGAAATTCGGTGACCACTCCATAACAACCAGCCAGAGGCTGACCTGGCCCGCTCAGCTCCCTGTACTCCTGAGACCCTGTTCCATTTTCCTTATCAGCTTAGCTGCCAAGAAATGGACAAGATGCCTCAAGAAGCTTTTCAGTTGCCACCTCTATCAGCTCAGGGGATGCTTGGCCCCCTGACAACCTATACCACACGGGTTACCCCAGATCTGAGCCTCCTGGGAAGCCGTGACCTGGGCTCTTCCCAACTGCCCAATGCTAGCCTTCACGCCCTCAGAGGCCCAGATTTACTGACTCCAGCACTATGTCTACCACTGAATGTTAAGGTTGAGCATATCTCAAAGCTTAACTCCTTTCTTATTCTGAACTAGCAGCTCCCAGGTTAGCAGCCGCCTGGGCACTGGGCACCACCTCTCCCTTAGTATTACATACTGCTCTCCAGCTGAGGAGTGGGCTCTCTTTTATCTTCTTGTCTGACATACTGTCCCCTGCCTTGATGACCACTAATGCGACTATAACCACCACCACAGTGGGTAGGACACCCACCGCTGTCATTGCTGCCACCATCGGCACCCCGGCCACGGCCTGCCTCCAGGCTGGCAGAGCCGGTGAAACTGCCTGGGGCGGGTTTCATGTGTCTACCCTCTACCCTCCCCACACCTCCGGGTTCCCTTGGACTCATCCCTCTGGTACCTTCCCAAGGAGGAATGGTTTCCCAGACCCCCTCACAGAGGGTTCCAGTGCATCAGGGAGCTACAGGAGCAGCTGGCCCCACTTCCTGCTCGGGGAGGAGGAGAATTTCTTCTTAAGTTATGACTTGGTATGGTTTTGATTCAAGTCAGCTTCATACCTCAGGTTGGGGGCCCTGATGTTGGACTCAAGCATTTGTGTGTATTAACAACCAAAGATTTATTAAGATTATTAAAAAAAAAAGAACGTGAAATAAAAAATTAGATATAAATCTCAAATAACATTTTCAGACAGTGGCTAAGGGAGACCCACAGCTGAAGTGCAGGTGCAACTGTCCAAGGGAAGGACGATTCAGGACTCAGGACGGGGTAGTGGTTAAGCACATGCGCTTGGAATTTATGAGCCAGAGTTTGAGTCTAGCTGCAGAGTACACAGTATGACTCTGGGCAAGGTACAGGAGCCCTGTAAGACGTGGTTTGCTCATCTACATGATAGTTAATGAGTAATGGCCTCCTTCGTGGAACTGTTGACCTGAATTAGTATGCCATTTAAAAATCTCTACAACATAACTATGAGAGTTTAAAACAGGACAGAAGGACATGTTTTGCTATAACATCGGGATAGTCATACCCTACCCTGGTTAGTGTCACCTTTCTTCCTTAGCATGAAGTGAGTACTGTTTTCTGTGATAAACTTTCTAAAGACAAATACATTCGGCATGCTATTTACTTGCAGGCTTATTCATTATTCAAGTATGCTCTCAAAGATGAAAGTGGATCACAGTGAGAGAGCTAGTCCTTTGCTATCTGACAATTTAAGCTGAACTTACTGCATCTCTTCTAAAACTAACAGTGACAAAATTAAAGTAATAAAAGAGATCACTGGTGTTTGTGCTTTAAAGATAATGACATCCAGGTTGTAGCTTCCTCAACTCAATGGGGGGAAATGTATTAAAAACAAAGATACCATCACTAATTGCACTTAACATGAATTCCCTTCTCAATGCCCAGTGCTGGCTAAAACTTCCAAAAGTTCATCAAAGTAGATTCCCTTGGTCCTGGGAAAACAACTTAAAACTACATGTCCCAGAAGCCTTGTTTTCTTGGATGGCCATACACCTGACTTGTAGCAGCCAGTAGAAAGCATTCAGATATGACAGGTGCCTCTTCTGAGCCAGGGCCATAAAACCCCCCCTTGACTGTTCCCCCCCACACACTCTTGACCCTTTCCAGCTGACTGGATATTGATGAACCCTCAGAAATGAAGTGTTAAAGATGACAGAGCCTCCTTCGTCCCAGGTCCCTGGATACCTGCAGGAGACAAAGTCACTGCTTCTCTAGACTAGTGAATTTGTGGGTCTACTGTTTCCATACTTAGTCTACCCAA
The DNA here is from genome assembly GCA_003697995.1 of Taxidea taxus jeffersonii. NCBI lineage: Eukaryota > Metazoa > Chordata > Mammalia > Carnivora > Mustelidae > Taxidea > Taxidea taxus. The sequence continues at coordinate 40,642 of ML101299.1, read as the reverse complement.
AGGACAGCAGGAAGCCTCTGTACCTTTCCTTATACAAATCATGAGATCATTAAACTCTTATAAGAAGGAAAATTGAGGGGCAGGACACCTGGGTGGCTCAGTTGGTTAAGCGGCTGCCTTCAGCTCAGGTCATGATCCCAGCGTCCTGGGATCGAGTCCCGCATCGGGGTCCTTGCTCAGCAGGGAGCTTGCTTCTCCCTCTGCCTCTGCCTGCCACTCTGTCTGCCTGTGCTCACTCTCTCTGACAAATAAATAAATAAAATCTTTAAAAAAAAAAAAAAAGAAGGAAAATTGAGGGGCACCTGCGTGGCTCAGTTGCTTAGGTAGCGGACTCTTGATTTTGGTTCGGATCATGATCTCAGGGTCGTGAGATCAAGCTCTGCATCGGGGTCTGCATTGGGTATGGAGCTTGATTAAGATTCTCTCTCTCGGGTGCCTGAGCCTGGGTGGCTCAGTTGGTGAGCTTCTGCCTTTGGCTCAGGTCATGATCCCAGGGTCCTGGGATTGAGCCCTGCATCGGGCTCCCTGCTCAGCGGGAAGCCTGCTTCTCCCTCTCCCACTCTCCTGGCTTGTTCCCTTTGTCACTGTGTCTCTCTCTGCCAAATAAAAATTAAAAAAAAAAAAAAAAAAAGATTCTCTCCCTTTTCCTCTGCCACTCTCTCTTTCTCTAAGAGAAAAAAAAAAAAGGAAAATGGAAATATTACAATATTATAAAGATTCCCCCTAAAGTCAATGAAACATAATGGGGACCCTGAAAAAAACAAATTACTAAGTACAACATTCTTACTAGGTGTTTATACAGATGATGCACAAATATTTTCCTTAAGAGCGAGCCCAGTCTTCTTCACGGCAGTCCTCCACATCTGTATACAGCTCTCACTGAGTCCATACCCAGGACGATGACAATAAAGCAGCTGAACACTGCTGAGCAGTTACGCGGACCTGGCTCCATGATGAGAGCCTGTGTGTATCTGCTCATCTGATCCTCCCTGGAAAGGGAAAGCCACCCTCATCTCCATTCACAGGCAGCAAAACCGAGGCACCGGAAGCATTAGATTGGCCCAAGGTCACATACAAGTAAAAGTGGCAGAGCCAAGATTCAACTCAGCCAGTCTGAGCCCCTGTTCCTAACCACAGCCCTATCCTTCTGTGGTTGTCACCAGTTCATGGAGAACAATCCTTACTAGTCTCCCCCATATCTCACAAACACCCAAAGATCTCCAGTTCATTGAGAACAACCCTTACCAGTCTCCCTCATATCTCACAAACACCCAAAGATCGCTTGCACCAACACAAATTATCTTTCCATGTGACTAAAAAACTCTGGTTTGTCTCAGTTTTTCTCCTTCCTTCAAACATGGCTCTGAAGCCCTTCACCACTCTGGCCTCTCTGTGGCATTTTCTTGTTCATTCACGCACATGTTAAATTATGTCACCTAGAGATAGACTTCAGGTGTAAAATAAGATTAACAATAGTTCTTCCCCAAAAGGGCTGGTGTGAGGATTAATCAATTATTCTTGTAAAGCCCTAGAAACTAGAAAGAGTGCTTGAGACAAAATAAGCCAACAAAACCACTAGGCAGTTTGCCTTATACCCTCAATGCTTCACCCAAAGATTACATCAGGTTCTGGTGTCTACATCACACTGCTGACCAGACTGAATTTACTGTTCACTTAAATCCATTTTTTAAAAACGTGAGCCACTGATAAGCTTCTGCTAGCTTTTTTCCTCTTTCGATAAGTATGATACTCTACCTTCACTATTGTTAAACTTTACCTGATTAGGGTTAGCCCACTTTCCCAGGTACTAAAGGTCTTTTTGTGTCTTGCTAGCTTATCTTACCTGATTTCACATGATCAGCAAATTAGATGACTGGACCCTAAAAGCCTTGGTGATGGCTTAAGTGGTCCAAAAATAGAGCCTTGGGATGCTCACTTGGAAGCTCCCTCATGACACCGACCCACTGTTTCACCTTTAGCAGCCAGAGATGAAGTTACTACCTTGACCATTTCATGCCAGTGTTTCTAAGAGCAAATATTCCATTACTACAAATACCATGAGACTTCCCAGCCCAGCCCCTTTTTGGGCTGGGAGTACAGGAAAGTTGCTCAAAGTAAGACTTGGGTGGGATGATGGAATCACAGGCAAAAGAATACTCTCCCAGGAGTCCAACCGTGAGAGACCAGAAGTCCACACAGGTGCAGGCCTGACCCATTTCAGAGACGGGAATCCTAGTCTGGGATAGGATGGGATGGGGGCTTCACAACTACCCAACAGGCAGTGGGAGATTCTGAGATAAGGAACTGGATTATGCAAGAAATCCTTTCTCTAACTCGCACTTCTCCAGGAAAAGGACCTATGCTCTAGAGTAGTGGGCTGGCACAGGACCTGGCAGCCAGTTGACAGAGAAGCAGCGTCAGGGACAGCAGGGGCAACGTCACCACAGATGAGCCCCTGCGTGTGGTATCTAGCTGCAGCGGGGATGGTAGGTAGGATGCTGGATGGCCTTTGCAGTTTGGCACTTTAGCCTCAGGCCAGGAAGAGCTAGAAGTGTTAAACCCTGGGAACACAGTGGCTCCTTCCCAGCTCTCTCACATGCCCAGGGATAAACTTCAGAGCAGGGATTCTGAAATATTGCAGAATCACCTGGAGGGCTCGCTAAAACAGTTTGCTGGGCCCCATCCAGTGGGGTTCTGATTTAGTACGCCTGGGGTAGAACCCTAGAATTTACTTTTCTAATAAGTGCGCACTGACTACTGCTGGTTTGATTATACTGTGAGAACCAGAGTTAAGGCAAGGGGTGTCAGAGACAGGCTCAAAAATATCCAAGGGTAGGAATACGAAGGAAATCTAGAGAGAGAAGTGTCTCTTAGGTGCCCTCTGTGCAGGGCAGTGAGTGGCTTGATAGGAAAAGTAAAGACTGCTTTGAGCCATCAAAGTCTCTGTAATTGTGAATATCTCATAGTAGTATTTTCTATTATTCCCTACTATAGGTTATGGGGAGAGCTAAGAGATTATGTAAATATATACTACAAAGAAGGGGATGATGCAGGAAAAAGACAGACGTGGCAATTCGCCTTCCATAGTACAGAATGGTGGTTAGTTTTCATTTCTCTCTATACTGTTTTTCAGATACCTGTGAAACAGTGAGAGGCATGGGGAAGTTGTTAATGGAAATGTTATTAATGGAAGATCAAATCTATTTCTGAACTCAGAGGAAGGCCACTGTCAAAGTAGCAGCCCAGTGGTAGGTATGGATAGATGAACCACTTATTAATAAGTAATTTCAGGAAGGTTCTGTACTGGGCATTTATGTCCATGGAGATAAAAAGGGGTGAATAGTTCTTTCTTTACCCTCTCGTGGGATGGAGGAAGTTACATCATGTTTCACTGTCTTACACCAGTAAAGGGGAGAAGGCTGAGAGACGAAACACCATGGAGGTATAATTGGTTTCAAATTTAGAAATATAAGTCTGATTTAATACCCAACTCCTGTCCCCAAGAAAATTCAGACTTGCCAGAAGAACTTACCTCTGAGTGGATATGGAAAGTTGTTAAGTCCCATGGTGGGTAATTCTGGACATTTGAAAATGAGGGAAAGAGAAAGGAAAGAAAACCACCATGGCTGGACTTAACTGGCTTCATTTTAAGGACAATTAGTGGAATGCTTACTTAACTTCTGCAGACAGAGCTACACCATGAACACATGTGATTCCTGATCTTTTCCTAGGAGGACCTCAACATGAGGAATGGGGGTCTGAATTCTTTTATAAAGTAGAGTCAGCCAGGCAATCCAGAAAATGCTTATTTTCAATAGAGGATCATCAAAATGAAAACACAAAATTTACAGTGGTCTCATAGAACTTTAGGGCCTTTGGAAACGGGTAGCAACCCTCATTTTGAGAAAATATTCCTTGTATCATTAATGAATGAATTGGACCACCCAACGCTTATCTGCCTCACTAGGGCAATGCATGTAAAACAGCTTTTAAGTACAGTCATCCCCACAATGACACCCCATAAACCATTTTAGGTGAAATCAAAGATGCCACGGATCATAAGGTATGTCATCATTTTACATACAACTATCAAAGAAAAAAATATTAAATAGAAACTCTCGATTTTAGAGATGTTAAAGTGTGAATAGTGACAAAAAACCTTGTGGGTCTTAGCATGGAGGGAAACCCCAGGGTAGAGCATATTAATGAAGAATGTGGTGCTCTGACTTCCAGGCTTGGGCTGGATGGCAGCCAGGCTCCTTGGGAGCTGTGGGACTGTGGGCAGATCACTTCACCTCGCTGTGCTTCCGTATCCTTATCCGATATTGACAAGGCCTACTTCTCACTAAATAGATGAGAGAAATAGGATTGTCTGTGACGTTACAGTATTCAACATGTGCCTAGCACTTATTAGGTGTCTGATTGCTTCTGTTACTACAAATTGGGCAGGTGGAGTCATCAAGTTAACAAATCTTAAGTGATTTTCTTTCATCTGAATGAGTTCACCGAGTCTCAGCTGCCAAACTTTTAGACATTATTTGAAATAAGTGGAAATGGCTTTGCTTTCTTAGTGCCTTAGCTCTCTAGAAATACAATGAAATCATCCTCTAAAATGGAGTCAAAGTGTCTTCTTGAACCGAAGAATCACTCAGAGCACCCTAAGGAGCCAATGACTCAAACACAATGGGTGACAGTTTGCATATTGCTTTGCATGACATTTGCATGCTACCAGTTCTTTTTTTGCTGGAAGTGAAAACCCGCCCACCATCTGCTTCTTTCCTAGTCCCTTACCATCCCCTGATCCCCTAGGTGTTTAGTTGGCCGCCTGTGCCTAGGAAAAATAAAGCAACTCTCATGCATCAGGTAGTTCCTGCATGTTCTTCTCTGGCTGGTTAGCTCAGCAGAGGAGCGAAGGGCAAGTCTGTCCCAGACGGTGCCCTGGTCACCTCGCACCCCTGTGGACTGCCCCACACCGAGGGCGATCACTGACTCAGAAACCACAAAGCCACCAACAACATGAGGCAGTCCTTCCCGAATACAACCCCACCCCACATGTGCCTGACGGTGAATCAGAGCGTTCACAGCCCCCTACAGAGCTCAACAAATAGTTCCTGACCACCAGCAGCTTCTGAATCAAACCAGAGAGAGCCTTCTCTTCTCTTGAGTGTGAATCATTATGGGGTAGTGAACCTATGATGAAGATTTGCTTTCATTTTCAAAGCTGTCAAAATTTAAAGTAAACATACAGCAGCCAATATCTGGCAATAAAGAAGAAAAAAACAGCACCTAGTTAATCAGGGGCCTGTTGCTAGAAACTTCTGTCAGAACTCTTCAAAAAAGACATCCAGATGGCCAACAGACACATGAAAAAGTGCTCCACATCACTCAGCATCAGGGAAATACAAATCAAAACCACAGTTAGATGCCACTTCATACCAGTCAGAATGGCTAAAATTAACAAGTCAGGAAACAACAGACGTTGGCGAGGATGTAGAGAAAGGGGAACCCTCCTACACTGTTGATGGGAATGCAAGCTGGTGCAGCCACTCTGGAAAACAGTATACAGGTTCCTCAAAAAGTTGAAAATAGAGCTACCCTATGACCCAGCAATTGCACTACTGGGTATTTACCCCAAAGATACAAAAGTACTGATCTGAAGGGGCATGTGCACCCTAATGTTTATAGCAACAATGTCCACAATAGCTAAACCATGGAAAGAACCTAGATGTCCATCAACAGATGAATGGATAAAGAAGATGTGGTATACATATATATATATATATATATATACACACATACATATATATATACACACACACACACATATGTACACACACACACACACACACACACACAATGGAATACTATGCAGCCATCAAAAGAAATGAAATCTTGCCATTTGCAATGACGTGGATGGAACTAGAAGATATTCTGCTGAGCGAAATAATTCAATCAGAGAAAGACATTTATCATATGATCTCTCTGATATGAGGAGTTTGAGAGTCAGGACAGGGGGTTTGGAGGGTAGGGAAGGAAAAAATGAAAGAAGATGGGATCGGGAGGGAGACAAGCCATAAGAGACTCTTAATCTCACAAACAAACTGAGGGTTGGTGGGGGGTGGTGGAGTAGGGAGAAGGTGGCTGGGTTATGGACACTGGGGAGGGTATGTGCTATGAGTGCTGTGAAGTGTGTAAGCCTGATGATTCACAGATCTGTACCCCCAGGGCAAATAATACATTATATGTTAATAAAAATAATTTTAAAAAGAAACTTCTATCAGCTCTAATCATCTGTTTAAATTCAGCCCTCAGATTCGTGACTACTTGCCCATAAGGGAAAATGGACTTATATTTAAGTAAGTCTTATCAGAGTTCACTTAGTTGCTGTTTCTTGGGAATAACTGAGTATTTTTGTAAACTCGAATATGTATAATATTAGTATGTAAACTAGGCAGTGATCCTACTTAAGATGAAACTGACTATCTGTGGGGTTCACACAAGAGCTGGAAACAGCACCCTAATGAATAAGTGTCCTCTAAGTTACCCTTTAGACTGTGCATACAAATAACAACTCCATCTGCTCTTAGGTTTCTGTATGACATAAGACCCACACGTGAACAGCAAACCCAACCAATCACCCGTAATACCCCAAATTCATATCTGGATACTGGAGCTGGAACACTACACATGTAATTAACTTACTGGGTTTTTAAAGATGCTATTTTATCATAGGATAATTTGTGTGTGTGTGTGTGTACACTTTATAGCTTTAATAAGGATAAAAGTACCTATTAGGCATTACGAATTATTGTGAACTTGTAAAATATCCTACTTTCATAAACATTTAGGAACATGGGAACCTGTGTGATACTAACAGTTCAAAAACAACTCTAAGAAGGATAAAAGTTATCCACCAAAATCCACAAGTATAGCATCACTTTACTTTCTCAAAATATCACTCCTCATGGGGTAACCTATAAGATGCCAGAAACTTTAGGAATTATCTCGTCTACTACCACTATTTTTATAGATGAGGAGAGTTCAAGATCTGGTCTGGAAATTAGCACTTTAAAAACAAAAGTGGGTAGGTAGGGGGGGAATGGGGAGAAGAGGGGCCCAGAAGATGGATATTTGAAACTAGCAGGTCCTGGACAGGGCACTGGAGCTTTTAGGAAGTGGGATTGAGGCTGTGGCTGGTAAGTGGCTCTGTTAAGAGCTTGGAAGAAAACTATGTTCAAAATGAAGATAATCCAGGTCAAGATGACGGAAAAGTAGCAGGCTGAGACGACATCAGGCAGCAGGAGATCAGCTAGATAGCTTATCAAACCATTGCGAACACCTACAAATCCAACAGGAGATGGAAGAGAAGAAGAGCAACAATTCTAGAAACAGAAAATCGACCACTTTTTGAAAGACAGAACCAGCTGAGAAGGGAATCCAAAGCGAAGGGAAGATAAAGACCGCGGGGGGAGGGGCTGGCCCCCGGCAAGCTGCAGAGCAACGGAGCACAAAATCAGGACTTTTAAAAGTCTGCTCCACGGAGGGACATCATTCCAGAGGCTACTTCGAGGTGAAGCCCACGCGAGGACACTGTGGCTGCAGGTCCCGTGGGGTCACAGATGGATCAGGGGTGTCTGGGTGTCGCAGAGCTCACAGGTATTAGAGCGGGGAAGCCGGCTACAGAGACAAAACCGAGGAGTGAGCTCTCAACTTGGAGTTACCCTGAACGGCTCACAGGCTGCTTGAGCCCAGAGAGCAGCCGGAGGCCAGGGAGGAGAGAGTGACTGAGCGCTTTTCTCCAAGCCGGGCCAGAGGCCCGGAGAAGGGAGAAGGGAGCAAGCGGGCGCGTTTCTCCAGGTGCAGCTAGAGGCTGGGGAGACTGAGCCAGCGAGCGCTTTTCCCCAAGTGGACGGGAGTGATCGAGCGCTTTTCTCTGAGGTTCACTGAGGAGTGGGGCCCTGAGCTCTTGCCTCCTCCAAGCCACCCAAGCTGCCATTGTCATTCCCATCCTCCGGAACTCTACGGAAAGCATTCGGGAACAAAAGCTCCCAAAAGCAAATTACTTAGCCTGGCCCCTGGTAAGGGCGGGGCAATTCTGCCTCTGACAAACACACTTGAGAATCATTACAACAGGCCCCTCCCCCAGAAGATCAAGAAATCCAGCCAAGACCAAGTTCACTCACCAGGGAGAACAGCGAAATTCCAGAGGAAGAGAAAGCAAGGTATGGAATTTAAGGCTTTCTCCCCCAGGATTCTTTAGTCTTGCAGTTAATTTTTTTTCCTTTATTTTCCCTTAACTTCTGCTAAATTATTTTTAACTTTTACCCTTTCCTCTTTTAACGTTTTTTCAACTAGTTTATCTTAATACCTTTCAAAAAATAAATAAATAAATAAATAATATTTTTTGAACCTTCATTATTATAATATCTTATCCTTCATTGTATCTAACTTTGTTTTATTCATTTATTTATTTATTTATTTATTTTTTGTATACGCTTTGCGTTTGTTCTTCTAAAAAATTTGGGGTACAACTTCTCCTAATAGACCAAAATATATCCTAAATCTACCTCCGGGCTTATTCTAGTCTCCAGCCCAAGCAAATTTTCTCCACTTTCTTTTTCTTTATTATCCCAACCAACTTACTTTATCAACCCTTTTTTTAGAAATCTAAAAAAAAAAAAATCTCATCTTTATAGGCACACTCCATCCCTTCACTGTGTCTATCCTTATATATGTTTTTCATTCTTTAAAATTTTGGGAGGTAGTTTCTTCTAAGACACCAAAATACTCCCCAAATTAAGTGGGTGACCCTGTTCTAGTCACCAATCTATTCTTTTTTAATATTTTATATTTGTTTTTTGGGGTTTTTTTCCCAGTGAACTCCTTTTTGTCCCCTTTCTCCCTTCTTCTCTTCTGATTTGGATAAAGGATAAAGGTGGGGTCTCTGCCACCCCTTTAGCAGTTTACTTGCTCCTTCATATATTCTTATCTGGACAAAATGACAAGGCGGAAAAACTCACCACAAAAAAAAGAACAAGAGGCAGTACCGAAGGCTAGGGACTTAATCAGTATGGACATCGATAATATGTCAGATCTAGAGTTCAGAATGACGATTCTCATGGTTCTAGCCGGGCTCGAAAAAGGCATGGAAGATATTAGAAAAACCCTCTCCGGAGAGATAAAAGCCCTTTCTGGAGAAATAAAAAAACTAAAATCCAACCAAGTTAAAAGCAAAAAAGCTATTAATGAGGTGCAATAAAAAATGGAGGCTCTTACTGCTAGGATAAATGAGGCAGAAGAAAGAATTAGTGATACAGAAGACCAAATGACAGAGAATAAAGAAGCTGAGCAAAAGAGAGACAAATAACTACTGGACCATGAGGAGAGAATTTGAGAGATAAGTGACACCATAAGACAAAACAACATTAGAATAATTGGGATTCCAGAAGAAGAAA
>ML101299.1:0-31087 GCA_003697995.1 Taxidea taxus jeffersonii | reverse complement strand
AATTAATGAGGTGCAATAAAAAATGGAGGCTCTTACTGCTAGGATAAATGAGGCAGAAGAAAGAATTAGTGATACAGAAGACCAAATGACAGAGAATAAAGAAGCTGAGCAAAAGAGAGACAAATAACTACTGGACCATGAGGAGAGAATTTGAGAGATAAGTGACACCATAAGACAAAACAACATTAGAATAATTGGGATTCCAGAAGAAGAAAGAGAGAGGGGAGCAGAAGGTATACTGGAGAGAATTATTGTAGAGAATTTCCCCAATATGGCAAAGGAAACAAGCATCAAAATCCAGGAGGTGCAGAGAAGCCGCCTCAAAATCAATAAGAATAGGTCCACAGCCCATCATCTAATAGTAAAATTTACAAGTCTTAGCGACAAAGAGAAAATCCTGAAAGCAGCCCGGGAAAAGAAGTAACATACAAAGGTAAAAATATCAGATTGGCAGCAGACTTATCCACAGAGACCTGGCAGGCCAGAAAACACTGGCATAATATATTCAGAGCACTAAATGAGAAAAACACTTCCAGATTTAAACTGAGGGGGTGGAAAAAAATTTCCCGTGCTAATGGACATCAAAAGAAAGCTGGGGTGGCAATCCCTATATCAGATCAATTAGATTTTAAGCCAAAGACTGTAATAAGAGATGAGGAAGGACACTTTATCATACTCAAAGTATGAACAAGAAGAACTGACAATTTTAAATATCTGTGCCCCTAACATGGGAGCACTCAACTATATAAACCAATTAATAACAAAATCAAAGAAACACATCGACAATAATACAATAATAGTAGGAGACTTTAACACTCCCCTCACTGAAATGGATCCAAGCAAAAGATCAACAAGGAAATAAGGCCTTAAATGACACAGTGGACCAGATAAACAACACAGAAATACTCAGAACATTCCATCCCAAAGCAACAGAATACACATTCTTCTCTAGGGCACATGAAACATTCTCCAGAATAGATCACATCCTGGGTCATAAATCAGGTCTCAACTGGTATCAAAAGACTGGGATCATTCCCTGCATATTTTCAGACCACAATGCTCTGAAGCTAAAACTCAATCACAAGAGGAAATTTGGAAAGAACCCAAATACATGGAGACTAAACAGCATCCTTCTAAAGAATGAATGGGTCAACCAAGAAATTAAAGAAGAATTGAAAAAATTAATGGAAACAAATGATAACAAAAACACACTGGTTCAAAATCTGTGGGACACAGCAAAGGCAGTCCTGAGAAGAAAATATATAGCGATACAAGCCTTTCTCAAGAAACGAGAAAAGTCTCAAATACACGACCTAACCCTATACCTAAAGGAGCTGGAAAAAGAACAACAAAGAAAGCCTAAACCCAGCAGAAGAGAAATCATAAAGATCAGAGTAGAAATCAATGAAATAGAAACTAAAAAAACAATAGAACAAATCAACGAAACTAGGAGCTGGTTCTTTGAAAGAATTAATAAGACTGATAAACCCCTGGCCAGACTTATCCAAAAGAAAAGAGAAAGGATCCAAATAAATAAAATCATGAATGAAAGAGAAGAGATCAGAACCAACACCAAAGATACACAAACAATTATTAGAACATACTATGCACAACTCTACGCCAACAAATTCGACAATCTGGAAGAAATGGACACATTCCTAAAGACACATAAACTACCACAACTGAACCAGGAAGAAATAGAAAACCTGAAGAGACCCATAACCAGTAAGGAGATTGAAACAGTCATCAAACATCTCCAAACAAAGCCCAGGGCCAGACGGCTTCCCAGGGGAATTCTACCAAACATTTAAAGAAAAATTAATTCCTATTCTCCTGAAACTATTCCAAAAAAATAGAAATTGGAAGGAAAACTTCCAAACTCATTTTAGGAGGCCAGCATCACCTTGATCCCAAAACCAGACAGGGATCCCATCAAAAAAGAGAATTACAGACCAATATCCTTGATGAACACAGATGTGAAAATTCTCACCAAAATAGTAGCCAATAGAATCCAACAGTACATTAAAAGGATTATTCACAGGGCTACAAGATTGGTTCAACATCCGCAAATCAATCAATGTGACACAATTAATAAAAGAAAGAACAAGAACCATATGATACTCTCAATAGATGCTGAAAAAGCATTTGACAAAGTACAGCATCCCTTCCTGATTAAAACTCTTCAAAGTATAGGGATAGAAAGCACATACCTCAATATTATCAAAGCCATCTATGAAAAACCCACTGCAAATATCATTCTCAATGGAGAAAAACTGAAAGCTAAGGTCAGGAATACGGCAGGGATGTCCGTTATCACCACTGCTATTCAACATAGTACTAGAAGTCTTAGCCTCAGCAATCAGACAACAAAAAGAAATTAAAGGCATCCAAATCGGCAAAGAAGTCAAACTATCAGTCTTTGCAGATGTTATGATACTGTATGTGGAAAACCCAAAAGGCTCCACTCCAAAACTGCTAGAACTTGTACAGGAATTCAGTAAAGTGTCAGGATATAAAATCAATGCACAGAAATCAGCTGCATTTCTTTACACCAACAACAAGAAAGAAGAAAGAGAAATTAAGGAGTCAATCCCATTTACAATTGCACCCAAAACCATAAGATACCTAGGAATAAACCTAACCAAAGAGGCAAAGAATCTATACTCAGAGAACTATAAAGTACTCATGAAAGAAACTGAGGAAGACACAAAGAAATGGAAAAATGTTCCATGCTCATAGATTGGAAAAACAAATAGTATCAAAATGTCTATGCTACCTAAAGCAATCTACACATATAATGCAATCCCTATCAAAATCCCATCCATTTTCTTCAAGGAAATGGAACAAATAATCCTAAAATTTATATGGAACCAGAAAAGACCTCAAATAGCCAAAGGAATATTGAAAAAGAAAGCCAAAGTTGATGGCATCACAATTCCAGACTTCAAGCTCTAATACAAAGCTGTCATCATCAAGACAGTATGGTACTGGCACAAAACAGACACACAGATCAATGGAAAGAATAGAGAGCACAGAAACAGACCCTCAACTCTATGGTCAACTAATCTTCGACAAAGCAGGAAAGAATGCCCAATGGAAAAAAGACAGCCTCTTCAACAAATGGTGTTGGGAAAATTGGACCACATAAAGAAAAATGAAATTGGGCCATTTCCTTTCACCACACATGAAAATAGACTCAAAATTGATGAAGGACCTCAATGTAAGAAAGGAATCCATCAAAATCCTTGAGGAGAACACAGGCAGCAACCTTTTCGACCTCAGCCGCAGCAACTTCTTCCTAGGAACAACGCCAAAGGCAAGGGAAGCAAGGGCAAAAATGAACTATTGGGACTTCATTAAGATCAAAAGCTTTTGCACAGCAAAGGAAACAGTTAACAAAACCAAAAGACAACGGACAGAATGGGAGAAGATATTTGCAAACAGCATATCAGATAATGGGCTAGTAACCAAAATCTATAAAGAGCTCAGCAAACTCAACACCCAAAGAACAAATAATCCAATCAAGAAATGGGCAGAGGACATGAACAGACATTTCTGCAAAGAAGACATCCAGATGGCCAACAGACACATGAAAAAATGCTCCACATCACTCGGTATCAGTGAAATACAAATCAAAACCACAATGAATACCACCTCACACCAGTCAGAATGACTAAAATGAACAAGTCAGGAAATGACAGATGCTGGCGAGGATGCAGAGAAAGAGGAACCCTCCTACACTGTTGGGAATACAAGCTGGTGCAGCCACTCAGGAGAACAGCATGGAGTTTCCTCAAAAAGTTGAAAATAGAGCTACCCTATGACCCAGAAATTGCACTACTGGGTATTTACCCTGAAGATACAAACGGAGTGATCTGAAGGAGCACGTGCACCCGAATATTTATAGCAGCAATGTCCACAATAGCCAAACTATGAAAAGAACCTAGATGTCCATCAACAGATCAATGGATAATGAAGATGTGGTATATATACACAATGGAATACTATGCAGCCATCAAAAGAAATGAAATCTGGCCATTTGCGATGACATGGATAGAACTAGAGGGTATTATGCTTAGCAAAATAAGTCAACCAGAGAAAGACAACTATTATATGATCTCCCTGATATGAGGAAGTGGAGATGCAACGTGGGGGCTTGGGGGGGTAGGAAAAGAATAAATGAAAGAAGATGGGATCGGGAGGGAGACAAACCATAAGAGACTCTTAATCTCACAAAAGAAACTGAGGGTTGCTGGGGGGGGGGTCAGGAGAGGGTGGTGGGGTTATGGACATTGGGGAGGGCACGTGCTATGGTGAATGCTGTGAAATGCGTAAACCTGGCGATTCATAGACCTGTACCCCTGGGGATAAAAACATAAATTTAAAAAAAAAAATGAAGATAATCCAACATGGAGATACTCTGGGCCCAGAAGCTGGGTTACTGTCTGAGTCGGAGACCATCTGGTGAGAGGTGGGCCTGTCCCCAGGGAGCAAGGCATTCTGTCACTTCCCTACTCACTGGAAGGGCTAGAAAGGCAAAGTCATTTCCAAGGGCGTGGAGCTAAACGTAAAGACAAAGGACTATGAGCATCAACAGCTCAGTCACTGATTCAGTCTCCCTCCAAGCGGAAGGCCATCACTTCCTGATCTGCTCATCCATCTCTAAACAAACACGAGATGTGGAACACAACAACAGGCCCAGAGACCAGCTCCGCAGTGCCTGTCTTAAGAGGCCCCGGAAGACCAAGGCTTGCTATTTTTGAGAAGCTCAAATCCTGGGATGGAGAAGGAAAGGAGAAGCAGCAGCCGTGCTGACTACCCTCCACTTGCCCCTACCCCAGAGAGGCCATCTTGGTCAAGTGTGCGTGCCATGCTGGGCTGACTTAGAGGTCCACTCTTCTCTGGCCTACTTGTCACCTGGCTCCCAGATGGGCTCGCCCATTGGGAAGCCCTGGCAAGAGATGGGGGGTGGGGGGTGGGGGGTGGTGATGGGAAGAGAAAGAAGTCCAAGTGTTTCTTCCATTTTCCCCTTAGTTCCTGCCCAGGGAGCTCTCTCTCCTCCCCACTCTCCTGGGTTCTACTGTAGTAAATCCTCCCTGAGCCCTGCAGGCCTCAGGTGGTAAATATCTTCTGACCCCTCCCACCCCCTGCACTCCAAGCAGGTTTCCTTTCACTCCTTCACTCAGCTGACCCACCTGAGCAGGAGTCTGTCCTCTGCCAGGAATCTGTCATGACACCAAGGAGTAGAAGCCATGGGATACACCTGGTATCCTACCAACACTTCCATTTACCCAGCACATCATGTTGAAATGGAGACATAGAGTTTAATGGAAATCCACGTACACAGTAAAAATAAACAGACCTTCAAAACCCATCAATTATCAAACCCCAAATACTTCTGCCTTAGAAGTTCTCTCTCCATGACTCTCCGGACTCTTTAGTGGGAAGAGCAAGAAAGGATGCTTAAATAGAGGGAATAAAAACTCCCACAGGCTCTCCAGCTTTGTAAATGGGAGTAAAAGTAAGGTAAATTCTTCTGCGGTCTGAGGGAGTCCCTCTTCAGCCGTGACCTGATGCGAACAGGGAAGTGGGGGGAGTGGGGTCAGACCTGGAGCAGGGCCAGGGAAAGCAGGAATGCTGGAAGAAGCATGTGACCTAAAGGGAGGAGATGGAGGAATATGCCATCTCTTCCCACTAAAGAGTCCGGAGAGTCATGGAGAGAGAACTTCTAAGGCAGCAGTATTTGGGGTTTGATAATTGATGGGTTTTGAAGGTCTGTTTATTTTTACTGTGTACGTGGATTTCCATTAAACTCTATGTCTCCATTTCAACATGATGTGCTGGGTAAATGGAAGTGTTGGCAGGATACCAGGTGTATCCCATGGCTTCTACTCCTAGGACCACAGACTGTGCAGGGACATCACTGGTCCTCTAAGGACATCTTGCAGAGTCCAGTACTCTGATTGCTTTCAAAACAAAGAGTCGGTCTTTAGGAAGAAGCCAACATATGCTGTGACCAAAGGGGCAGAGAAGTATGTCATACATATGAGAACACTTTTCACAAAGTCTATAATTTTAAAATTCCCTGCACCTAAAGTGAGGGCGCATCAGTTATTTAAAATAAAAGCCAAGTTTATCTTATTCCCAGTAATGCTGGATTGAGTAGGGGTTAACCATAAACTCGTGGCCAAAATTCCTTTCAGTTGAGCCCAGAAAAGAATACAGCCTCTCAGGGCTTGTGCATAAAAGAAGAAACTCGTGGGCTTCTGGGAGGGGACAGAGCAAAGTCACTGAGCAGAAGCAGAACCAGCTGTGGAGTCCTCCCGGGTCCCTTTCAAACACCCCCTTCATTCAAATCCCTCTCCTCCCTCCTCTCACTCTCATGTTTTATGCTTCTGCTAAGCTCTTATTGCAAATCAGGTTCTGAAGTCAAAAGAACATTTGGATACAACCAGTTTAGATTGGCCACAGGTGTACATGCAAACTGCCCTGGTGAGCGAGCAGAAGACAGCCTTCATCTTATACCAGTCCAATGACTCATCTTAAATGCATTTTATTCAGAGATAGAAGGATCCTCTTTCTCAATATCTAATTGCCCATCATTTAATTCTTTTAAAAAGGATAGAAATTATCAAAGGCACAGGAAATTAGTAAGAGCCAGACAGAGAAACTGCTTACCTGCTGTCCCCAGCATTTGCCACATACAGCTTCCCCAAAAGGCAAACCACGATGAGCGCCGTGCAGCCCCCAGATATATTATATGAACTCCTCTCTCGTTCTATCTGAAGGTCCTGGAGAAAGAAAACAAAGTCAGTGTTGGAATGGACAGGAACTCATATCAAAGCCTTTCTGAACCTCACTCCCTCGACATAGCTCTTTGAGTCTGAATGCGCTTCAAAGATGGGACAAGAAAATCTTTCATACCCTTCTACCACCTGAAGAGCATTTCTCACTGAGGACACTGACATAAAACCGTGGTCTGCTAGACCATGTGCAGACCAAGATCTAATCTGAACAAAAGGGAGAAAAAGAAAACCAACTGTATTCAATAAATGTAACTTGTGGAAAATGCAGTCTTTGTATGGACTGCCTGACCTGCCCCATGAGAAATACTGATAAGGCCAAGTACTTGAACATGAGAAATGTTTTTAACCCCAAAGTCTCCAATAGTTGCTTTTACAGCCAGGTAAGGGAAGTGACTTAACGGACGGTGTCCTCTACTCAAAGCAGGCAGGAGTCAACCCCCGGTCTTATTAATCAAAGGTAGAAGCTCCCAAACTCTGATCTGACTTCACCCTCCCCCAGCCGCTGGTTCACAGCAGGGACACACATTCATACCAACAGCCAGTATTTCCTGAGCCCAGCTTCTGTGTCAGGACGGGCGCGAAGCCCTGTACATAGAGAATCTAAGCGAGTCCTCACAACCGTATCATTATTATTTTTTTTAAAGATTTTATTTATATATTTGACAGACAGAGATCACAAGTAGTCAGAGAGACAGGCAGAGACGGGGGCGGGGGGGGCGGGGAAGAGAACCTGATGTGGGGCTTGATCCCAGGACCCTGAGATCATGACCTGAGCCGAAGGCAGAGGCTTAACCCACTGAGCCACACAGGTGCCCCTTCACAAACGTATTATTAACCTCAATGTTTGGATGCAGAAGGGGGGTAACCTGCCCATATTTACCTGGTTGGAGTTTGGATTTCAATCTTGTTCTCCTCCAAAGCTTATTATTACCTACCACCTAATGAGGCTTCCCCAAGACAATGAAAAATTGACCAAGACTCCCATGGACAGAGAGACATCATGCAAGACAGAGGTGTCTGTGAAATCCTGCCTCACTGACAGAAGCACGGTTCCATGAGCTGAGCTAGAAAAACAAAATGAATGTTGGCTAAAATAATGCCAGACATTCCCATGGTAGTCGAAGGTTGGGGCAGAGGGAGAGAGGAGGAAACAGATGAGGAAGTCGTGCTCTGGCTGATTCTAGGATGTCCCTGGTAGACAAAAGGCCAGGGCACTTCTTGGTTCTTAGAAACCCACAGAGTTGCAACTCTGCTGCTTTGACCAGCCTCCTCATAGAGAAGGGAGGAGATAATCCAGTAAGCCAACGGTTATCAGCAAATGCTTGGTGCCGGAGGCCAGCGGTGGTAATACAGGGTCAGATCAATTGCCAGTGAGAAACTGGAAACAGGAGAAGAGCCAGAGCCGAGGAGATAGATGAAGACCAGCACACTGTTAAAAAAGAGATAAAAAGTACAAAAACAGGATCTGGGAGAAACTAACTTACTGGGGATCAACTAGATAAAGGGTGGTGGGGGGAGGCTGAGGAACAATGGGGGGGGGGGGTAAGAACATGTGTATGTGGGACATAATAGTTTAGAAGTGAAGAAAAACTCCAGTAAGGGAGTGAGCAGACAACATCGAAAGCTGTAGAGTCAAGCATGAGGACCACTCTTGAAGACCATACCGGATTTAAAAAATGTACTCAAACCCTGTATCCATTAGTTACTTAGAGGACTACTGTATTAAACTGGATGCTATGTGTGACAGGCTGAGCTGGCCATTTAGATCCTTCCCGGGGCCAGAAGCTTCATGACCAAGAGTAGAGACCTCTACCTGCTTGCTGCTAGACCCTTAACACCTATACCAGGCCAGGTTAAAAAAAGAAAAAGAAAAAGAAAAAGAAAGATAGTTCTTAATCTGTTAAACGGGCAAATGAAGAAATACTTTTGGACATGCCCAGGTTTCCAAATTATGTCCTCACCACCTGACCCCTGTTCGTGATTCACAAAGGAAAAGCTTACAGTGCAAGAAATGCTCACTGAGATGATGATTAAGCTAGAAGCCACGCTTCACTTCAGATGCAGTCCACTGACAAGAATGAATGAATGGTTACCAGGTCCTGCACAGAACAATAGGAGCCTGGAAAGTGAAGAGAATGAGCAGGGAGGACAGCAGCCCAGAAGACCATCATGGGCAAGTGAAAGGGAAAGAAAATGTCAAGGTGTCCAAAGTTCTGTCTAACCTCCAAACAATTTATAAGAACAGAACCAACAACCCAGTTCACAAAACAGTTGTGGACAGATATATTCCCTTTCTTTTGCATTTAAATAAGTACTATAAAGTTGATGTTCTGATAGACACATATTTCATCCAATTAATATATAAACTTGTACACCAAGTCCACACCTGATACTACTACTCCATAACTGTTCTTACTATACTGGAAGGAACTGCTGTGGGTAACAGAAAGTGTCTTGTCATATCCAGAATCAACGTCTGTTTGAATACCTCATGCCTGAATGAAAGACTATTTTTATTAAAAACAAACAAACAAACCCCGTGAGCACTCAACTGCTTGCATGCTCTACACGGGCTGGAGTGTGAACAAGCCTCGAAAGACTTGACATCACTGGTGCAATCCGAAAGAAAATGCTATGGTACACAGAGTCCAAGTAAAAGCACCGTCCATGGCAAAAATCTCCACTGGGATGCAGACACGTTCATTTTGCATCACATGTGCATTATTTATCATGGTTAACATTACAAGAAAACCTGATTATAAGATTATTTAATCCTTAAGAAAAAAATCAAGGCAAGAATGTACAAACGACACCGTGATTTTCTACTACAGTGGAGTTTCTATCTGCCTTCAATCTGGGGGGAAACACTCCAGTTAGCTTGCCCAATTACTCCCTTGCTATTACATTAATAGTGTGGTTCAATATTTTTTTCTAATTGATTCCATCATTTCTTTCATCTTTTTCTATATTTCAACTACATTCCCTCTGTAGTTTCCCCAGCATAAGGAGCACTAAATTTGGCAGCACCATCACTTAAACAGTGGATTAATGTCTAGCTACTTTGTATCCAGGAAACTTTGCTAATATGTGCATGCTTTCATCATCCCCCATTTGTGTGGTGAAACACGTTTGTGTGTGCAGATGCACATGTGTGTGCACATGCTTTAATTACATGTATGCTCTCTGGGATTTGAAAGATTCCAGACTTGGTGACTAGGATTTGAAAGATGTGTTTCCATAGACTTCTTCCCCCTGAAGGATTCACTGACATTAAAATACACTCTTCTATTTCTTCTAAAACTGGGTGTAACTAGAACATATTCTAAAAATAATTGCTTCCCCTCCCCTCCCTAGAAGCCAAAATAGCACATTTATTTTTTCCTACACCACCTACTCCTCTTTAAAAGATGTTTCACAAAATCTTAGTACTGAAAGGAACATTAAAGGACCATCTGCATGGTTCTTTTACTACCAGATCAAACATGATAAATGAAGTCAATAAAGATATTTACTGCTGAATTAGCTACCCATTTTCTTTAAACCCTCAACTTTTCCAATTAGTTTAAGCTACTCACACTTCACATTAAAAAAACACACACACATATATATAAATATATAGTTATTAATATATTTTATAAAGCCTCAGGTTTGGGTATATTTTCAAAAAAATCAATGAAATCATGGGAAAAACTGTGCACTGCTTTGTGCTAAACATGGACCAATTTGGAATATTTCCCCATTTTAGCTGTAAACAAACCCGAAGACATAAGTCTAGCATAATTTACCAGCAAAACACATGCATGTACAATCATTCCTCTTCAAGTATGATCTAAAAGGACCAACTCACACACTCATAATTTTCAATTAATAAGATTGTTTAATCTGCTCAGTTAAGAGTCCTACAGACCTCTCAGAGCCACCTTCTATTTAAGCAGGACTGATTTGTCCTGTGTTGCATCTGTCTAAATACTACATTTAAGCCAAGACTATTCTCTAAATCTTAAGAATAGTTCCAATTTCTAAAGACTTGGGATTTTATTTTGCTCCCTTTTGTTTCAAGGAAGGCAATGAAGGAAAATAAGATGTGTGAAATGAGACTAATTCTGCAGGAAAGAACTGCAAGAGGGAAAATATATTGCTCGGGATGGTTGTAATTTGGTTTGAAAGTCCCAGAGATGACGCAACTCCAAGATCATTCTTTGTTTCCTACCAATTTCAGGTTCCAAAAGGACAGCAATATCAAACAACGGAAGGGAATGAGTGCTGGGTAGTTTCAATAGGACTTGGCAGCTCCCCACAGATGGGTTAAAACACGGTTCTGAGCACATTGCTAATAGTGTCAGTCACAAATAATAAGATTCTGCATGGTTTCGGTATCTGGGTCTGATTTTGGTTTATTCTGAGAACAAGCCAATCTGTCAGCCAGGCAACAGGAAGGAAAAAAAAAAAAAACCAAAACCCCAGTATTGCCTCATGTTGCCACCTGCTGGCTGTTGGTAGAATCACATTCTGCTCATTCCTTCTTGGAGGAATTTCCTGTTCTACCAAAAACAAAGACAAAACAAAACTAGCTTAATTAAACACAGACAGACATGCAGGTCCATAACTTACCATGAATATGGTAATTCTAGAAAACACTAGGATTTATAAACTATAAATAAGCTTTGCATTTATCCTCTTTTTCACTGCAGTGTCACCATATGGTTTTTTTGTTTTTGTTTTTAGACCAATAAATCCAAGCTCAGTGCTATTTCCAGTCATTAGCTCAGTAACAGGAAGATGTGTGGTAGTTTTACAAGGGAAAATACTGCCATTTTCTTCCTTTGTAACAAGCAAACTTCTAAAACATTCTTCACTCTGGTGATGAATCCATACCCACACTGAAAAGGAAATAGGACGGAATTGTGAAATTCCTCCGGCCTGTGTCCAGAACTCAAATCCCATGGGTGGTAGACTACAAGGTTCATCTGTCCTGACTGTGCTGTGATTCCTAGGAAAGCCGGAATCTCCTGCAAAAGCCAATAGTGGAAGCGACCTCCCTCATGAGTGTGAAATGCTGATGATGAGACCCTGTTTGGGGAGGGTGGGCAAGCAAGGGAAAGACTGACATCAGGATGGAGAAGACAGTTATTATCTGGGGCTCACCAATAGCCTAACACCACAGGTGACAAAATGCAGCCGCCGAAGGAGGCACCATGACAAAGAGCCGTGGGGAAGCAGAACGGAGGTCAGTTCGGAAGTTCCTGAGATTCTGGTCCTATGGGAAACTGTGGTTCGATTTCCACAGTGGACACAGGAAGAATGGACGATGCAGCCTTCTCAGTATGAAGGAAGATCCAATATGAGATTTAATAAAGGGGGCCCAAGGGCAATCGTGCCTCTGCAGGAAAGCACAGGAAGGATCAGAGGCCAGGGGTCAGAGGTCACCTTCACCACAAGCCACACGCTGCGGGCAGGCAACTGAAGGATCAAAGAGGAAAGGAAAAGCACTGACCTCAAAGCAGCTCACAGTATTTGATGAAACTGCTCTCATCTCCACTGGTTCAAAGCATTTTCTCCACTGCTGGTAGTCTATATTTTGCGACGAGTACCTACTTTTTCCTGGAAATCAATGTTCCTTATTCTGGCGTGGTGTTTCTAAGTCTTTTTAACCAATCCTTCTTTTCAGATAGGTATCTGCATTTCACCACCTCACTCCACGTCACTTAGAATATAAAAATAAATGAGATATCGTATCTCTATATGCATATAATGTGTGACTCCAAGTGCCCCCGGACATAAAATCTAACCTTTTATTTCCAGACCCCATGGTATCTAGGAGAATGCTAGCTATAAAACAGAGCCTCAATAAATACTACTGATTGAGGACACTGCAGAGAGACCAAAGACCTTTGACTCTATGTTCCTAAGCTGCTGTACTTATATAAAGCAAAAACCCAAGTGAAGGGTGAGCTTTGCCTTTAAAGATACTATAAGTGACTTCTGAATCTCAGGAAGGGTAGCTGCAAAGATGTCATCAATGAGGCAAACTGGAAGCTTAGGAGCTGGGCTTGGGGAATTTTCAGGGATGAAAAGTGAGAGAGAAAGTAAAAAAGCCACAAAACCGAAAATAATGGCATCTTATTTAATACTGAGTTTCTCCTACTACAGAGGATGATAACAGCACAGAACCTGCAATATGTAAAGAACCTAGAAAGAGGAAAGCTAGAAAGTGGCTGGCTCCTGTGAGGAAAAAATTTAGAAATGCCCAAGAAATTCCAAACGTGCCCCACTCTGAAAGGGCCAAGTAGAAACCAGCAAGACCAGGCCAACAAGGTAAAGGAAATCATCTGCATGTTGGGCATTTCAAAAAACCAAAGTTTGCCTTCAAACACTGACTCTCAAAAATGTCATACTGCAAAGGGGAGTAAAGAAAGAGTATCTTCTATGAGCTGGCAATGGCCTTTTAGGCCATTAAATTGAAGGTACGCTGTGTAATTTCTGTGTTATGGGTTGTAAAGCTCACCGCCAGTAACTTAATGTTTAAGTCAGCACATTTCTGTGACGCTGAGTAGATTTTTCCCGAAGTCCCCATGAAGCAAAGAAAAAAACAAGAACCTCTCTCTGTAATAAGACATCATCCAAACAGGGGCACTTTTGAGAATAAAAGGGGACAGTCTATTAATAATTATTCTGGGCCAAAAGGCACTGACCAGCTCATCCCTAGGGGGGCAGACAGTAGGGCCACCCTGGCAAGCACCATGCAAACCGATGACAAATATTCTCATTTAATAAGGCCAAGCACATGGTACAACGCCCAGGTAGGCCTCTGGCATGCTGGCAGCTGGAGAGACAATGTGGGAAAAACTTGAGTGTGAAGAAGCTGCTGCAAGCTGGGATGAACTGGAGATGAGATGTGGCTTAAAGTAAAAAATTCGTAATATATAGCACACCAGGTCCTTCCAGACCACCTCTCCAATTCACCTTCCAGCCATCATTCCTACCTTTGACATTGGCTTGTTGCCTTAGGCCCATCTGGGTTCTCTGATGTGGTTGTCCACGTAAATGGCCTCCTGTGTTTTGTCTGCTTCTTTTTTAATTTTTATTTTTATTACCTCATTTTTACCTGGATTAAATATTTAGCATTCTGAACATCGGTGTCGAGAAACACTTATTCCCATTAGAGCTTCTATGACAGCTGGGGAATGAGATTTTATACAAAGCCCAAGTAGGAGTCAATTTTACTACCTTGATGCTTTTTTTCCTAAATAATCTCCCCCCACCCTCCACCCAGCATCATTTCCCCAAGGGAACCCTTCCCTTCATGTCTTTACTGGACTCCTACTTCACCCTGCATTTCTTTACTCAACGTCCCTTCCACTTATATTTTACTTGTTAATACTCGTTTTTTGCCTAGTTTGTTCAATGCTCTTTTCCCAATTAGGCCTGGCACAATTAATTCTTACCAAATATTTATTGGCTGAATGAATTACATGGGCAAGTGAAATGATCTTTCTGCTGGCTAAGTCTCTAAGGTAAAAATTCCAGGTCATGAACTGACTGGTTAAAATCCAGAAAAATTTTAAAAAGATAATAATAAGGCCCTTTACTAAGCATTTTTCTGAATGAGCCACTCATTTCAAGTATAGTGATTGTTAGTAACCCTTAGCCATTAATGGGCAGAAACAGCCAGAGACCACTGTAGAGGCCTGCCTCAAGGTGACATTGGCCTCTAGTGGATACATCTGAGAATACAGCAGGTTCAAGTAAAAGATGTCCCGGGGCATAAACAATTACAGAAGGAAATGAGAAACCCAAAGTTTCTTTTGTTTTTCATTTCTGTCATGTCAGCTGATTTTTTCTCCCATTTCACATATTTACCTCAATTAAATATTAAGCATTCTGAACATCAGTGTCAAGAAGCACTTATTCCCATCAGAGCTTCTATGACAGCTGGGGAATGAGATTTTATATGAAGCCTGAGTAGGAGTCAACTTTACTACCCTGATTCCTTTTTTCCTAAAGTATCTTCTCCAGCTTCCTAGTGATTTTCTTGGGATTGAAGGCTACCAGACACTCCTGAGAGACAGGTGCATTTTAAATAATCTGCTAATCAAAGGGTAAATATTTATATGACAAGGAAACACAGTGACCCAAGACGGGATGCATATAAATGAGGATAGGATGCAAATACAAGGTGTGAACATATGAACTATTTTGCCTTAGAAACAAATCAGATGGCGAGACGCTGTGCAACATTATTTTTTTCTCCTTAGCACACAGCCTAATCCTGGGAAGTACACTCTGTGTACACTCCATTCTGGGGAGGTGCTCCTAGCTGTTCGTGCTTCATTTAACAACAGTTTATCATCACTTCTGAATGCCCAGGGTTTTGTTGTTGTTGCTGTTGTTAAAATTTTATTTATTTATTTGAGAGAGAGATTAAGATCACCAGCAGCGGTGGGAGGGGTAGAGGAAGAAGACTCCCTGTTGATCAGGGAGCCAGAATAAGGCTCCATCCCAGGACCCTGGGATCAGGACCCCAGCAAAGGCGGACACTTCACTGACTAAGCCACCCAAGTACCCTGAATCTCCAGGTTTTAAGAACAATACAACACATTCACTTTACTCATATCATTACGACATCTTTAAATATTTCTTCTCTATTACCTGCACACAGGCTGTTGCTCAGCAAAGAAAAATCTCTGGAACCAAAATAACAGCATCAGTAGAAAGTGAGCTCAGAGAGGGAAGGGGGTGGTCCAGCAGGTGGTCCCTCTCCAGGTAGAGGGGCAGGGGACACCACAAGAGCAGCTTCACTCTCTCCCTATGTGTGTTCTCAGAACTGAGCCTGAGAGGAAAGGAGGCTGAATTTTTGATAAGCCACATCCACATTTAAACATACAAATAAATCCATGTTCCCCAGTAAAGCCAGTGAACTTGGAATATTAGCCCCTTGATACTCCTCCAGCAAGTACTTTTTTGTTGTTGTTGTTGTTTTTTAAAGCACTGAGAACCACATGGCCAATCATGGTTACAACAGCTGTTCTCAGATCAGTTTTGTATGGGAAAGGTACTTCTGAGTACTTGACTAAAGCCCTGTTCCCCCCGCCCCAAACACCTGGAATTCATACACATGTGTCCAACTAAAGCCCTGTTCCCCCCACCCCAAACACCTGGAATTCATACACATGTGTCCACCCCAAACACCTGGAATTCATACACATGGCAAGGACGCTTGCGTTTCAGTTAAGTGGAATTGTACCAGCTGGCATCAATGAGTCTGCAGAAAGAGAAGCAATAATGCTTACCTTTAAAAAGCCTGTTACGTCATACACTATCCCTCCCTTTCATCTTCTTAATTTTTGCCAGCACGCCATGCCAGGAACTCTTTCTATCACCTTCTCCTAAGAGTGGAGGCCTGTTATCAACGGGAGCCCCATGTGGAGCCACACAACTGGAGGACAGGTCAGAGATCTGCCCTTCCAGGGAACCTTCTAGAAGAAGCGTGGATTTGGCTTAAGCAAGGGCCTCCACCCAGACCCCTGGACCCTTCTGTGACACCTACCATTTCCTTGAACGCACTTTCTAGAGCCCCGATGACCAGGCACTCATGCGGAATCTTCTTCTCCGTGAAGAAGCGCGTGGGCGGGGTGCTGGGGGAGCCGGGTGCCCCCACGCCTCCGCGGAGCGAGGCCGCGCGGGTCAGAGTCCGGCTGTGGGCGGGCGTGTTCTCGGGCTCCTCGCCCAGGCAGGTGGGCGGCAGGACTGCAGAGTTCTTGAGAATCTCCACGATGTCCTGCAGCTGCTCCGTGACATGGTGCTGCAGCAGGCGGGAGGCCACCACGGCGGCACCGGACCCTGCGTGACCGTCAAACAGCGACCAGTAGTGGCAGGAAACACCTTCTGATTCCTGGGGGAGGGAGGTGACAGGGAGTGAGAACCTCAGTGGTCAGTGCCCCAGGGTCCCATTGGTGCAGCAAGGCAGGGCGCTCAGCACATCCACTTCTGATCTGTCTCTGGTTGGCAAAGAGTGGGGGTCAAAACCCGGCAAAAAGGCTCAGAGATTTGTCACTGCTGTGATCACCGCCCGCCCCCCCCCGGGGGGGGGGCGGGGGGATGGAACAGTCCTTGCTTCTCTACCTGCAGGACGAACCCAAATTACCAAGCAAGCTCAGTGACTACTTTGTGGCAAGATCCACCTTGATTTGATGTACCGGTGTTTGATGTAAACTCCATGCCAGCAGGCAAGTCTTTAGGAGTCCAGCTTTAACCCCTAAGTCCTCACTGCCCTCTGCAACCCCAGAGCAAGCTTGGCCTAGAGTCTTTGGAGGAAGTCAAGCTCTTTTTTGCAGATTCTTCAAGAGGAAATCAGTAGACCCATTTTTTCCCCCTTTAAAGCCTTTTCACTCTCAGATACCTGCCCCATCCTCTTTGATCTACATCCTGTATTTTTAGAACATGTTTTCCCCTTAGACACCCAGTCTAAGATGAGGCCAATTCTAATCTCCTTCTCCTATTTCCTGCCTCCCTCAGTTTCCCAGCTGGTACCTAACATCTTTGTTTCTTCCTCTTCCTACCCTAAAGCTACACATTCCCACGTTCCCTCACTTACCATGGATTTTGTCTCGGAGTTATTTCTAGACTATTTCAAATGAATGTTTTTAAAAGCCATATCTGAATTACACATGCCTAAGATTTTAGCTATAGGAAAAAAAACTTAAATTAAATGCATTAATTACTTTATTGAATAGGTAAGATGCATTGGTAATTAAACAGGTAGGGTGTATATAATACCTACTTCTAACTACTAGCGTATATACCCCACAGCAATAAATATTGAATCCTTTTCTAGCTAAAGCCATTAAATAAAGTTCTTTTGGTCTCTCTTAGAATGACGCCAGAAGATACCGTATAGTTATGGTGACATATGCCACTGCTCCATTTGTGCCCTTTAAATTTCACTTTTAATTCTGTGCCATGTGCTGAGAAAAAAAATTGATTTTTAGTCAACAAATATTGTGCATTCCCTACATGACAGGTGCAAAGTGGACAGGGTAAAAAACTGGCTGGAAGCCATCTCAGATATGGTCTGATCTCAATAATCCAGTGGGGGAAGACACATGCTAATTAATCACACAAACATAAGATCACAATTCTAGTGAGGGCTACAAGGAGAGGTTCTTGGTTCTTGGTGCCTCCAGGAAGCCAGCTTACAGTGGGGGACTTGGAGGAGGTTTCCTGGGGACATGCAGGCTAGCCTAAGAGCTGTTTAAATCTTTTTTTTTTTTTTTTAGATTTTATTTATTTATTTGATAGACAGAGATCACAAGCAGGCAGAGAGGCAGGCAGAGAGAGAGGAGGAAGCAGGCTCCCCACTGAGCAGAGAGCCCAATGTAGGGCTCGATCCCAGGACCCTGGGATCATGACCCGAGCCGAAGGCAGAGGCTTTAACCCACTGAGCCACCCAGGTGCCCCCTAAGAGCTGTTTAGATGTTTACAAGACAAAGATGGGAAAGGAGAGACCATCAGGCAGTAGAAACAGCAGGTGCCAAGGCCCTGTGGTAGGAAGGTACATGATGCGTGAGAGGAGATGGACCCATACAATGTGACTGAATAGAGGAGTTAAACTGCAAAGTTATGGGGGAGAAATGAGGCTATAGAGAGACATGGTGGCCAAACCACTCAGTCCTCCCAGGACATAGGCAGGCAGTAACAAACACTTATGAATGAGTAAAAGCAGTCAAACTCAGAGGACAGTAAAAAGAATAAGTACTTCAGAATTAGCAGATGTGGGTTCTAATGGCATCGTCAATACCAATCAGTGGGCATGGGAGGCAGAGCAAGGTAAAGAAGGCAGTACAGGTGTTCGACCCTGGCTGGATCACTCCAGAGCCAGATACCCTGGTGCTCAACTGGACTATGTCTGCCTAGTACATAAGCGGCAGGCGTTAGCTGGCTCACAGGGAGTGGGTATTTAACAAGGGTAAATGGTGATTTATGCCTGCAGAGTAGCTAAGTAGTCTCTCTCCCTTATGTATGACTGCTATCACTACCATTACAGTATGATTTCGCCTAAGTCACTTTCTGAGCTTTAGTTCTTCACTAACGTAAGAAGCTACCGTAGAAGAGTCTAATGCCTCTGCTAAATTCTGAAAGTTCAATAATCAAGAAGTATCGATCCATGTCATGTGGGGAGGTGAGGGAAGAAGCTGGGCCCTGAACACAGGACAAGAACTGGGAGGGAATGAGAGCTGATAGAGCAGAGGGTTGAGGAAAATACCAGGAGGCTTGGGCTGTGTGGCTGACTGTGGTACTTGCTTACCTAGTATCCACTCTTTTGGGCGGAACTTTCAGGAAGGCTGTTCTTTTCCTGATAAAAGGGACAACTCAAGTGGCCTGGCCTTTGCCCTTTACCCGTCCCCGCTTCCTTCCTGCCTGGGTCACAGAAGCAACACCCGGAGGTAGAGTAACTCTCTTGCAAAACCAGCTGAAAGCTGTTGTTTGAGGTAGTGGGGCAGGAAATGTGAAGGAGCCAGGGCCCTTGGTGTCTTGCTTGGGATGCCACACGGGCCCTCAACAGCCTGCCTTTGGGCTCTCTGTCTGTGGGCTTCATGACATTTTGATAAGCCGCTATTGCCAGCTTCTGTAACAAGAGCTGGGGACAAGGAGATGAAAGGAGGTGCATGTTTATCTAGTATTCTGGGACTTGGGGCATGCATGGCAGGAAGGAGGAGTGAGATAAGGAACCCAAGAGCACACAAAAGAAGAATGAAAAGTAGGCAGAAGTGGCTATCAACCAGGAATAAAACAGAACCCCCCTGGAAAAAGTTCTTAATGTAAGGCATCTGTGGATAGAATTCAGTGAATCTGTATTTTTACCAACCTCTGAAATTTATCATTTCCTCTTATTATGAATGCAAGGTAATGAAGCATCATAGGATTAGCAATTCCTATGACCTGGTCACCGAGAGAAACAATGACTGTCATTCTACACAGCCTGAATTATTGTTTATGCTCATTATTACTTTGCAGTGGTCAGAGTTATTGCACTCACCACGAGCCCTTGTTCCTTGCTGCATTAGTAAAGTACATATTGCCATATTACCCCCTCCCAACTAGGGAAAAGCGGCAAAAGAAAGGGATTTTTTGCTTATCACATCTAATTCCCCAAAAGTCCCAAGGCTGCCTGAGTAAAAACTGCCCACACAGTCCCTCTGCACCCAATTTAAATGAAAACCCAGCAAACACTGTTAAGGCAGCTGTGGGCAGGGCCAATGAGGGACAATATGGGACCAGCTGTGTCTGTGACTCAGATTCTGTTACACCTAACGTATCATTGTTTCTAGAATCATGATTTGATTCAAAGAAGATCAGACCCCGTGAAATAACGAGGCACACAGCAATGCAATGCTACTATATTTTTTAAAAAGAAGCTCCGACATTTTTCTGATGAGTAATCCAACCATTTCCTTCGACAAGGCAAAGCATTCTGAAGGCACTGTAGCAACAATCCGCTGTTGAACTACCTGGGCAATTTTTAAGCAGTCAAGAGAAAAACCCGACTGGGGGACTTCTGAAGCAGGGCCGAGAAGGGCAACACCCTGCTTTGGAGAACACCTTAGCACAGCAGGGCTAGAAACGCTGTCATAGCTAACCTTTAAAATGCAATTAATCGTTTTCACAGCGAAAACTTATAAGACAGTTTTTTGACAAAGAAGGTTTGTTTCTAACTAGAGACTGAATACATCCAGCACTGTTGGATGCACGGTTCACTCCCAGCCCAATTCAGTCAGTTTCTCCGAAGGTGGGGCCCTACCACTGATGGTTTATTTAAGCTCCCCAGGGGATTCTAAAGAGCTCCCCAAATTGAGAACCCCTGCACTAACAGAAGGGGGGGCCGCCAAGCAGTTCCAGAGACCCTCATCCTAGTCTCAAATCTGCCATCGGTTCTGTGTGTGAGCTTGGAGGAGTCACTCACATCGCTCTGAACTGACCAGAACAGTGGGGTCCAGACTGTGTTTCGTGTTTCCAAACTGTACCACTTAGGAAAGAGGAAGTGGGCGTTTAAAGGTCAAGTCCCACTGACGGTTATTTCAACCAGAGCAGCACAGATGCATCAGTTACAAACATCAGAGGTTTGCAGAAGACATTGGACAAAAGGAATCAACTGCCGAGGACAATTTTTGAAAGCTTTTGAACTAGGTAAAACCAAATACATCAAGAGACTTCAAAATCTTCAGCATCCTTCTGCAGCACAGAACTCCAAGTGAGAGAGCATTTGGGAAACTACAACCACCAAGTGGGCCCTCCCCCACATGCTCTAGATGCCAACTTAGCTCTTAACGCCTAAGAGACCATCAGGTCACAGAAACATGGAGTTATGGGGCTACAGCACCCTTCCCGTCACGTAATAAACCTTACACAGCAGGCAGTATTCTAAATGCTTTATCAATATTAGCACATTTAATCCTACCACAATCCATCCTAGGAGTAGCCAGCCACCCTATGACATGTGGTGATTATTCCCATTTTATAGAGGAGGAAAAGGAGGGATAGAGAGCCTCACTGTTCAAGATGACCACCTAGTAAGGGATGCAGCTGGGAGCAGGCTCCACGCTCTGAGCCATCAGCCCCTTACCTAGCTGAATACCCTCACACACACCCCGCCCACTCCTGGAGGAAATGCTTGCTCTCCGGTACACGTGCCACTCAGATCTGCTTCTCCTTCCTCTCTGCATCCCGAGTTGTAACCAGAGTGATTTCTTTTTTTTTCTAAAACTCCAAATCTGACATATCTTTTGCCAGCCTAACCTCCTCCTCCATAGGCTGCCTCCAGTCTATGAACCAGTTTGCAGTCTCTAATGTAGTCTCTGATTGTCTCTCCACATTCTGTCACTTCAAATCCCACCCACCAAACTATGGCACTTGTAGGTCATCAAAAACCACCCCCATCCTTTGCCTGAGCCGCCCCTCGCCCCCACCTATCTCTTAGTACACATCTTAAATTTCACCTCCTCCTGGAAGCTCCCACTGCATCCTGAGCCCACCCTCACAGCAGCACTCATCAAATTGTGCATGTCTGTCTGGTCACCTGCTTGGGCGATGATCTGCTGAAAGACTATTCTGGAAAAAGGGACAGTGCAGGTGTAAAGGGGACTTTATATGGCCCATGTGGACAGTGGCCTCATTAAGTCCAGCCTTGAGGACTAAGGCTGGAGGGAGATTCTGGGGTCAAGGCAGACCAAGGAGCTTCAATGTGAAATGCCTCTATGTGGAAGAACAAGGTGACAGCCGGGCTTAAGGGGTGCCGATCCCATGGCATTCTGTGATGTGCTACAAGAAGGAAGCACTAGAATTTAGGGGGCTCACAGAGAACTGTCCTGAGGCAAAGACAGCCTAGGTCAGTATAGATGGGCCTAGAGAGGAGACTGAAGACTTCACAAGATACTTCAAAGAGCAATATAAGGCTAGAATGGGCTGCATAGTATTTGAAATGGAACCAGGATCATAACAAAGAATACAAATCTACTTTTGAAAGGGGCATGATCAAACAGGACATGCCATCATTTATTCTGAAGAAGACACAAGGATCCCCTTCTCCCTCACCCCTTTCTCTATTCAAAACAATGCCATCAAATGTCATCAGGTAGGAATGTATGGTTTGATGTATGAAGTCTGATCTGAGAACCTTGAGGAAAGAACAATTCCTAAACGTCACACCAGCATCAAGGGCCCTGATCAATGTCAGGGGTGAATCTATAAGAGAGGTCTGAAAGATCACAAGTAGTGTGAACATGATGCTTTCAAGTGTCTCAGATCTTCAATTTAATTGCAAACACACATCTATTTCATCATTGCATAGACTAGAACCTTCAGTGACTCCCTACTGCCCTGGGTCTCCTAGGTGCTCACATGGCTTATGGGTCCTGCACGATCTAGTTGCTACTCCTTCCCCAGGCCCCTCTTGTCAGTGGTCCTGATCGAGGCAGCCTAGATGTAGGGCCCTGGGAATCTCACAGGTGCTCCAAGGAAACCAAAGGGACAAGACGCTGCCTTCTCTCCCTGTCCCTGACTTGCTGAGTCTTATGGGCCTATAGGACCAGTTTAAAACACACGCACCACACACTACTCCCTTCTAAGCTATGGAGACTTTTTTTTTCCCCAAGGAAGATTAAAAAGCAAAACATGCACCCTATCCATCTCTCTGGAGCATATGCTGAAAACCACACCCTTTCTTAAGCTCCCATACACTGCTGGAATGTGTGTACAATCCAGCATTGCTATATCTTTTGAACCACTGGCTAGAAGGCTAGGCATGCACGTGGGAACAGGGAGAGCTGTGTTCACCACCTGATTGGCTCAAGCAAAGGCACCAAGGAGGGAAGCGAAGGCTAGGGCTCCTTTCAACATCCTCTGCCCACCCACCGCACACACACCCACCTCCCACCCGTCACAGTTAGTCACTTTAGAAGGCATACCTCCTCAGTCTGGTATTAGCTCAGGGAACACCATTCTGAGTTTATATGGTAAATACACAGGGTTTCACGTTTTACATATTCTAACAGTGTAAGGCTAACTTCATTACTGGTGATAATATACCAACACACCAGTGATTTTTAAAGTTAGGTCATTTATGTAATGCACTTTCAGATGAGTTAATACAAATCCTATCTGTTATGATATGTCTTAGCACAGAAAGAGCACAGGCTTTAAACCAAGACCACCCTGGGTTTGGGAATTTACTACTCTGTGATCTTGGGCACATTTCTTAACTCCTCTCACCTGTTTCCTTATTTAAAGAACAAGATGAAACTGGGACACAGACAGTAAGGATTCATTCATTTAATGTACGTCTCAGAGTCTCCTATGTGCCAGGCTTATGCTGGGCACTGGGGAGGCAGGAGAGAGGAAGAAAAAACCACGTTCCCAAACTCCTGAAGCTAACAGTCTAAAATGTTAATAGGTAACTACAAGTGTGCTAGACAGGGAGAGTGTGGGGTGCCACAGGAGTGGATAATATGTACTAAATGTTCAGACAATTGTGGGTTACAGGAGGGGGAAAGAGTAGGACCATAAAGAGAGAACACAAGGAAGTTATTTATTGCGATGGGAATGTTGTATCCTGATTGATAATGATTATATGAATCTACATGTATGTAAAATTCATAAAACTGCACACCAAAAGGTTAATTGTACATATAATTTTTAAAATAATAAAATGTGTAGAAGTGTCCATCATCTAAAAGACCAACAACAAAATCCTACAACAGTATTTACTTACACTCACTATTAAATGGCCTGGGGAACAATGAGCAGGTAGGGCGCAGTAAGAGCTCCTGTAACCAGGGAGACCAAGCTACACTTTAGCTCCTTACTTTCAACTCTGCCAGATGGGGTGCTCATGTCCTTCCACCATACACTTTTTTTTTTTTAAGGATTTTATTTATTTATTTGAGACACACACACACACCCACAGTGAGAGAGGGAATACAAGCAGGGGGAGTGGGAGAGGGAGAAGCAGGCCTCCCCCTGAGTGGGATGCCTAACGAATGAGCCACCCAGATGCCCCTGTACAGCTTCTCTTATTTCTCTTCTTAAATTACTTCCCCTCTGACAAGTCTGAATTCTAAGGATTTACCTACCGTGTTTAAACCCCCTCCCACACCACCATAAAATGGGCATCATTATCCCACTTCACCAGAGATTTAACCAGGGTACTCCTGTGATGTTAAGTGACTCCTGTGATGGGGTGATGCCAGGATTTGAACCCAGTCCTTCAGATTCCAAGTTAGGGAGGAGATCTTTCCAACTTCCCAGTACATACAACTTTGTGTCATTATCTCCCTGGCTTCTGTCCCTCTGTAGCCTTTAGCACTTTGGCACCATTTTCCCTTGCCGCTTATTGGAAATTGCATACACATCCAGGGCCATAGGCTGATTACCAAAACTTCGGACAGTGGCCCCGCATTCATCTCTGGTAGTATCAGAAAACATCGCTGGGGCACTAGCCCCGGACACAAAGTTCTACGCCTGAAAAGTTGACCCTCTCAAATTTAGAGTAACATGCTCTTGACATAATGAATTTCAAAATTAACAAGTGTTTACCTTGTTTTTGCTCCTGATGAACAGGAGTTAAACAGGTACTCCACTTTAAGAAAAGCAGTATCAGACCTTTTCCTGACTGACCACACACTTACATTTTGCAGCCATTGCTTAATGTCTTACAAAAGAGCAACTCTGCTGCAGTTTTCTTACTGCATTCTGATTTATTGCCCCCTCCAAAAAAAAAAAAAAAAAGAAAGAAAAAAGAAAAGTCTTGTATGTAACTGAGAACACACACACACACACACACACGCACACACACACACACACACATATCCCCTTTTCAGGAATACAGGTGCAGCTAGATGAAGGAAGATTTCAGAAGATTTCAGAAGGTGACAAACTGGGAGCTTCAAGTACACCGTCTCTCTTTCAGGATTTCTCTGAAGCAGGCCCGATGTTACAT
Source organism: Taxidea taxus jeffersonii (assembly GCA_003697995.1). Classification (NCBI taxonomy): domain Eukaryota; kingdom Metazoa; phylum Chordata; class Mammalia; order Carnivora; family Mustelidae; genus Taxidea; species Taxidea taxus. The sequence continues at coordinate 5,791 of ML101299.1, read as the reverse complement.
CCCTCTTTTTCAGAAGTTGTAGAAACTGACTTTTAAAAATATTTGCTTATTCCCTTTCCCCCATTTTCATGATCATCTATAATGCCAGAACTTAAATTAATGAGTTTGGGCTGGGAAGGGCCCCTTGGGCCTTTCAACAAACATTAAGCCTGTCCCAACAGAAGTGCACCCAGCGAACTGGCTACTGACAAAATTTCGGATACAAGCGGCTGGCATCCATTCACCCTCCGGGGCACTGACAGCACAGTGAATGGAGGGGGTCAGAAATCAGCAGCCTAAACTGCAGCTCTGCCGAAAAAGGAGCCACAGGATGTGCACCTCTACTCTGGGGAACCCACAGGAGCCCCTCCTGGGGGGCTGCGAGGAAGCCCCTCCTGTGGTGTGCTGACAAAAAAGGGGGAGATGCTAGACAAAACCTCTGACATTTCCTGTGGAGCCTGACAGAAGCGCTGAGAGGTGAGGCAGTAAACACAAAGAAAACCAAGGAATGAGGCTTGATACATTTGTTCTAGGGTCAGGAGGCCGGGGCGCCCGGTTCTCTCTAGCTCTGGAGCTCTCCCAGCGTTCGAGCCCCCTCCGGCGCCCCGCCCGCCGCCAGAGAGGGCGCAAAGCTGAGGGGGACTTACAAGCGATCCGCCAGTGCGTCGCGAATACATAATCAAGTCTTTCATGTTTTCTCTCCTCAAGCTGGAGAAGAAATGAAGCTTCGCTGTTTTCCTCACAGAAACTGACACCGGCGCCCTCCCGTGGTGCGAAGTCAGACCGCTCGGCGGCGGGCCTGGAACGCCGGCCTTCTGACGCACCCCCCGGCTTGGGCACTGCCCAGGTTCGTGTCCCCAGCCCCGCTCAGCGGGCTCGTGCGTCCCATTACTAAGTTTTTAACTAAATCGTCCCTCCCAATATGGGCAACAGGTTTTTTCAAAATCCGTGCACAGAAACTGCTGGTAGAAAACATGAGCAAATGAGAACATGTCACAGCTGGTACATCTTACTACAAGTACTGACATTCTAGTCATATCTGACAACGGTAATAATCGTTCTAATCCAAAGTCTCTGAAATGCTCAAAGAGACAGCTGAAATATGGAATTATACTTGTTATTGTTAATGATGAATTCTGCCTTGAGATATTAGCTAATGGGAACATAAAGTCTTTGCTCTTAGTAAGACCAGTTACTGAGGGAAAAATATTTAGAACAATGTCTGGCAGAGGATAAAAATCATATGACTGTTAGCTGTTATTTTAAAATGTTGACTTTTCATCTTTACTGCCTTTCTTTTTTAAATATTAATATTTTTATAATTACTCAATGTACATTACATGATATGTACCAGTATAGTTATATAGCATTAAATGAGCAAATATGTTGGGGGAACACACTCATACACATGGTATGGAGACTGCTACTCTAGAAATAGTTTTCTATGGAAATAATGGTTCTCCTCTTAGCTATCTACCCTGAAGATACAAGTAACTCAGCTCATTTGACACTCATCTTCCCTTCCCTACATCATATGGCTCTGGAATTTAGAAATCGAAGGAGGGGCCATATCAATAACATGAATAACATGAAAATCAGTAACATGAAAAGAGTACCACAAAGAGTTCCACTTGAAGTGGAAATCCCACTTTGAGTTAAATCCCATGGTTGTTTTTACAGGATTCATACGAGCACAGGATGTTCTTGCCTGCCTCCTTTCTCACTGCCAAAGGTAAAGAATTACTATTTCCCATTGGGCAATCAGAAAGTTGCCATACTCTTCTGATTCCCCACTCTCAGCTACTATATGGCTTGACTGCCATAGTTTCTGGCCAGTTTTCAAGGCATCACAATGAAGATGTCAGAATCTAGAGGATCTGTTTTAGGCATTTTACCCACGGGGCTTGGTTGAACTCTTCAGTTCTGATCCCCAGGGTGACACAGCAAAGGGAGAAAAGTAAGTCAATGACCAAGCAGATGCAGGAAATTTGAGTAACTTCATGCAAGCCATCCCTAGGGCCCACCCTCTAGTGCTGTGCACTTGGCATCATGCCCTTGTAGCATACTCTGTTTTTTACCATACCTCTTTTTGGCTAAATTATTAAGATGTTTTGTTCCCCAGTAGGAAAGAATGCTTAATTTCATAGACTTAAAAATGAGGATGGCTTCCTCAGGGTCTGACGATATGAAATGCAGATTTCTTTGTTTCACTCCCTCCACTTTATGAAACAGTAAGATGTAGGACACATCTAGTAGTTTGGTTTTTGTTTTAAATGGCAATTTAGTCCCTTTGTTAAATTTTTATTTTTAAAAAGTTTTTAATTAAAGAATTTATTCATGTATAATTAACATTATATTCATTTCAGGTGCACAATATAGTGATTCAACAATTTTCTACATCACTTGGTGCTCATCATGACAAGGGTACTCTTGATCCCCTTTGTCTCTTTCACCCATCCCCCCACTCTCCTCCCTCTGGCAACCACCAGTTTGCTCTCTGTACTTAAGAGTCTTTTTATCTTTTTTGTTTGTTCATTTGTTTGGGTTCTTAAATTACATATGAGTGAAATCATAGAATAGTTGTCTTACTCTAACTTATTTCACTTAACATTATACCCTCTAGATTCATCTATGTTGTTGCACATGGCAAGATCTCATTCTTTTTTATGGCTGAGTAATATTCACTTGTGTACATACACACATACATACTACATCTTCTTTATCCATTCATATTTTTAAAAAGATTTTGTTTACTTATTTATTTGACAGGGAGAGAGATCACAAGTAGGCAGAGAGGCAGGCAGAGGGCCAGGGGAAGCAGGCTCCCCGCTGAGCAAGGAGCCTGACGGGACTCGATCCCAGGACCCGAGACCATGACCTGAGCCAGAGGCAGAGGCTTAACCCACGGAGCCACCCAGGTGCCCCCTTTATTCATTCATCTTATCGATGCTTCCATATCGTGGTCTGCTTCCATATCTTGGCTATTGTAAATAACACTGCAATAAACATAAGGATGCATACATCTTTTCAAATTCAGGATTTTAGTTTCTTTGGGTAAATACCCAGGAGAATTACTGGATATAGTAATTCTATTTTTAAATTTTTTGAGGAACCTATACTGTTTTCCACAGTGACTGCACCAATTTTCATTTCCACCGACAATGCATAAGGGTTCTTTTTTCTCCACAACCCCGCCAACAATTGCTTTTTCTTTTTAAATTTTAGTCATTCTGTCCCATCTTATTTTTTTCATTCTGTCCCAATGTAAAAACATTATTAAATAAATATTAATTTCTGAGAGATAGGAATTATAATGTTTTTGACAGTTTTGGCTAAGTTGTGTTGTGGTTTATTTTAGACTCAAAAATTACCTCAAATGTGCCCAAACTATTACTTTACACATCAAAAACTCCCCTAAGCCAGGTTACAGTAAGAGGTGCCAGGGTAGCTCAGTCGGTTGAGCATCTGACTCTTGATTTCGGCTCAGGTCATGGTCTCAGGGTCGTGACGTCGGGCTCTGCACTGGGCAGAGATTCTCTCTCTCTCTCCCTCTGACCCTTCCCCCTTCAAAAAATGACAGGTTATGATAAAAACATTAAGTAATGTGAAATAATACTGAAGTGCAGCCACAAACTCCACTATTAGAACAACAGATAATATTACTTGAACATCTACTACAGGCGAGGTAGTATTCTAAGCACTTTTCATATTTTTAACTCATTTAGTTCCAACAACCCTATAAGGTAGGAGCTATTATCCAGAATGTAACAGATGAGGAAACTGAGGCATTGGGAGGGCAACTCACTTGCACAAGGTACCTAGCATCTAGTAAGTGGCAGCACAAGGATTCAAACTTAGACACACATTATTATCCAATCAGAAGACTTCTTCTTCTTGCCATGGTTTCATGCAAACAACAGTTTTTCTATAAGTTACCAAGGAAAAAGTGGACTATAAGGACAATAAGGTGATAAGCAATTTCATTTCCATTCTGTTCTTCACCTGAGTCAATAAGAGTTGTTACCCAGTTTCTGAACTGACAGGAGAAAGTGCTCTAGAACTCCTAAATCAGGGGCACCTGGGTGGGTCAGCTGTTAAAAGTCTGCCTTCGACTGAGATCATGATCCCAGGGTCCTCGGATCAAGCCCCACACTGGGCTCCCTGCTCAGTGGGGAGGTCTGCTTCTCCCTCTCCCATTGCCCCATCCTCCCCACCTCTCTCTCAAATAAATAAAATCTTTAAAAAACAATTAACTCCTAGGGTGCCTGGGTGGCTCAGTGGGTTAAAGCTGCTGCCTTTGGCTCAGGTCATGATCCCAGGGTCGTGGGATCAAGCCCTGCATCAGGCTCTCCGCTCTGCGGACAGCCTGCTTCCTCCTCTCTCTCCCTCTGCCTCTCTGCCTACTTGTGATCTCTGTCTATCAAATAAATAAATAAAATCTTTAAAAAAAAACAATTAACTCCTAAATCAAAAGAGAAATCACAATAGAAATGAGAAAATATTTAGCATCAAATTATACTGAAATTATATACATCATTAGGAGTTATTCCTTTATTGCAGCCTTTTCCAAGAAAATTCTCTGCCACATTTCCCAGCAGTTAATGGATAAGGAGGCAGCATGTCAGCAGAGACCAGACTGCCCCAGTTGATTCCAAGCTACATACTTTCTAGCTCTGTGCATCTGCTTCCTCATCAGTAAAATAAAGATAATGATAGTACATACTTCTGAACATATTATCAAGGTTAAATGAATCAATATCGGGGAAAGGACTTGAGATCAGTATTGTGTCTGGCACATGAATGTGGAATATTGTATTAAAGAAAAAGGAAGAAGAAAAATTCTCAAGAGGTTATCACTCTTGCCAGTGTTCTTCCCGTCTAAAGCTGTGGGGAGATCAAATTATAGTGAAACGAGGAAGTTTCCATCTTAGCACCATCTATTTTCCTTTAGCTTTAAGGTGTGCTGTGGTGGGGAAAAGTCTACTGTGGAACCAAGTTCAAGTTGCATTCCCAACTACTATGGACATCTTTGTCAAACACGGCCTTCGGAGAGAACCGGCACCCACCGAGGAGGGAACTCTAACATCAGCCTGGTTCTGTTCTAAAGTCACCCTTCTTCATCACTGGCAAGAGTTTGAATCCCTGGAACTGAGAGAGAAGAGTTTTGAGAGAAAACACTGTCCTGCTTCAGAAAATCCAAGGGGGTAAATAAAAAGGGTATGCCTTCTTGACTTGCACAAAACAAAGTCCTTAACTAGAAAGAAAATTCAGAGTAATACATACAATGAGAAAAAGAAAAGGCTCCTCCCATTGTTTTTTATAGCTGACATCATTGCAGGAAGCAGACTGCCAAATGAGGGCCAAATGCTCCAGAAGGGCTGGAACCATCAGCAACCTTCATTTATGCTCTTAGGGGTGGGGGCGGTGAACGAGTCCTTCTTAGAGAAAACAAAGGAAAAAAATGGCAAATCTTCCATTCAAAGAGTTGAAATAGCCCTTCTCATTTCCCTTTTACCTCTCCCCACCCCGATTTGATCCTACTTGCCTTGAATTCCCATAGTACTGTCCTATCCTCCACGGAGAAAGATAATCAGCTTTCCTCTCCCCTGCTGATGATCTTGGCCACAATGTGGACACAGCCATCTCCTGTTATTGTAATTAGAGACTGAACTAACAGATACTGAAACCCCATACTTTGATGTGTTTTGACTAGATTAAAAAACATAAGGGTGCTCCTAAGGAAAGAGACTTGGAATGCATATATCCACAGTCCAGTCTTAAGCCAGAAACAATCTGTTCCAAATAGGCAATC